>VKHH01006647.1:0-16756 GCA_015144975.1 Epipyxis sp. PR26KG
TATAAACTTATAACTTTTTTAATTTTATATTATTTTTTTATATTTACAAAAATTAGAAACCAACACAAGTAAAAAAAGAGAGAGACAAAATCGGGAGAAAGTAAGTAGTAGGGAGGAAACAGAGTAAATGATACCAAGAACAAGTATCTCCTCAGTCAGTCCGGAGTTTTTTAATTAAAACTTATATTGTCCCACGTCTAGCATTTCTAAAATAAAATATTTTGTTTTCCCCTTCTTATTGGGGTCGGTTTTATGGGTAAGAATATATTAGAATTTTTTATTAATAGAATATAGTATATAATATCTTTATTAGTTTGATATCAATGGATATATATAGTAATAATTGATTAATATAAATGTTGGAATTGTTATAGAATATTTTATTTTTTTGTTCTCCATAATTAGCTATTATTATTTACATGTTATGAGTTGAATCAATTGATATATATATATATATATATATATATATATATAGTAATATTCAATTGGCTTGGAAAGCCCTCGAAGGGGCTTGGAAAAAAGGATAAACAAAACATCTATTATAGTATCATATACAGTGGCAGGGGGGGGGGAATATTTTAAATCATGTTAATATTGTTTGTCATTTTCTCAATGAAGGTATGTGATAATTGAATTACCAAAAGTTGAATTCATAAAATCACTATAATTAATCATCCAGAGTAACTTACTATGAACAATAATAATAATTGTCAGACGATTATTCAAATTAAGTGGTATTATTTTTTACAAGAAATGATAAAACTTTGCAAAGATTCAGATGAATTTTTTATTTTGAAAATTTAAAAGTAATAATTAATTGTATTTGTATCGTATCATATTTTATGCTTGATAAATGGATGATATAGTTACAATGTAACATTTAAACTCTGGATTACATAAATAATGAATTTTGTGAATTCCTGGCGAAATATCGGAATGTTTATTTTTATGTTAATTAAAACTAAATCCCTTGAATTTTTGGAAAAGCATAATCCTAAATGAATGAATGAATTAATAGGAATTAACTGAGCAAATCAAAACAGTTCAACTAAGTTAAACAAGCTGGAAAACATAAATGAATGAATGAATGAGTTAGTTTTTTAATAGAAGTATAATACGGGTAAAAATTAAACAAGAGGAACAAGCTAAAAACATATGAGAGTAGAGAGACGTCATAAATTTTAAAAGAGGGAAATAAAACTCGTTCATTTAGTTATTAAAACTCTCTATTCTGCTGGTATTTTCAATATTTGCATTCGAACTTCATTTCTTTCCATTATTCTAGTTATTCGAAGATAATTCTAAATAAATTTAATTCTTATTTAAAGATTCTATTGAGTATTTACTGTAGCTAGCAGCATTTTTTCTAGAACAATGATATATTTTCTTTCTTTATTATTCTTAGTATTTTTCACTCAAACAGACGCATTTCGAACAACTTCATCCCGTTATAACAAAATTAAGCAATATGCAAAAGATTTATCAGTATATAAAGTGCAAAATGTTCCAACGACTGAAACGAAAATGATACACCTTTTCACTTCTACTCAACCTCAACAGCAAACAGAAAATCCTGTCAAACAACAAGGAAGGGTAACAATGTACAAAAAGGAAGGTTGTCCGTATTGTAAAGCAGCGCGAGAGCTTTTAGAAGGAAAATATGGCCTTACTCTTGCTTTAATTGATATTGAAGTGTCAGATATGTAAGTAAGCCTTACTCATAATCCAATGTATAACTGTATGACTGTATGACGTATAACAATAATAATCACTTCAATAACTTATGCAAATGTTGAGTGTAATTTATGTTAAGTATTATGTTATTTTATGTTCTAATTCTTCCTGGTTTTTATATTTTAGTAACTTGAGAACAGAAATATTGCAACAAATGCGTACTTTTTCTGGAGGTCGAAATACTGTCCCTCAAGTATTTTTCAATAGTGAACACTTGGGTGGAAATGATGATTTACAAAAGATGGATAAAGATGGTATACTGATTACGAAAGTTAATTATGTCCGTGAAACACCTGTTTCAATGATGATGGACCATTGGTTTCATCCTTGGTATTGATTTTCATGTTGAAAGTACTATACTTCAATAGACTTAATTATTATATTATTTGTATGCTTTTGTATAAAACAATTTTATCATATTTTCAAATATGCGTAACCTGAATGTGATAATACAACTCAGAAGCTTTGCTACTTCTCTAATTACATCATTTCTTTTTCAGTTTTCAATCTTAAAGTAGGATTACAGTAAATCAAACACATTAATGGTTAGTTGATGTGCTTATGATGAAGCAAATACTTTAAAAACTATATTATTTAGTCTCAGTCAAATATACAAAATTTAATATAGTATTTTAACATTAGAAAAACTGATGAACACTTAAGTATTTGAGTCTCAATAAAAAGAATTTTTCCAGATATTTGTATAATGTCCATCAAGGAAGAGGAAAGCAAATTACACAATAAATACACTAAAATAATCATTTAAGACTTTTGAAAACTAATCAAGCAAAAATCCTACAGGGGTAAACGCTTTAATGAAAATAAAACAGAAATAGGGTTTTATCGATAAACTAAAAAGAATGATAAAAAATATAATTAATTCAACATCACACCATTAATTATATAAACTATATATACTGTACTCTTCCTAAGAGCCAAGTTAAGTTAAAGTTGTGCATATGGTCATTAGATGACCAATAAATTGCTAACTATTTTTCATCATTTTCATTGTTTTGATATTTCTTTTTAGCTCTCCTGAGAGTACAAACGAATAAAAATATAATAATACATAAATTTTGTATTTTACTACGCGATAACAAGTTGAACATTTGTGTGAACGTACCTGGCAGATTTAAGCTTTGTCTTTCTAAGTTTTTCGTGCTTTTTCGATATTTTACTCTCTTCTCCATTCCATAAAAGATCCAATTTTTCAATTAGTATCTTACGTGCAATTTTACGATTTGTGGTCAAATCACGAGTTTCTTGGCATGCGACAACTATTCCGGTTTCATGATGCTTTAATCTAACTTTATTTGAAGTTGTATTGATTTTTTGACCTCCATTGCCACTTCCTTTCGTAAATTCTTCACTAAAATCATTTTCATTTAAAACAATTTTCCTTATTTGCGGTGGCCTAGGTAGTGAAACTTCGCGTTTGCCTTTATCACTATTTTGGATTGGGGCATTATTATTGTCGATTATAGTACCAAACGATGATTTAATATTTTTTATGGAAGGATATTTAATAAGACTTTGTTTATACATGTAAGCCACAGTTCGCAATATAAGCTGAGATTTCGTTGGTAATAATTTGAATCCAATAATAACATGTGTCAGCATAATGTATTAACTTATTAGGCGAAAATTCGAAAATTAAGCAAATGTGATATTTTGTTGTTGTAAGAGGTGTAAGGTTATAAGTATATTTTTCATCATTTATTTATTCATTATAGTATACTGTGTATACAGTCTATAGAGTTTATACACTGTGCACTGTACTGTACTTATTACACATGAACACATGAACTATACTAAAGCTATTACTGACCTCTGCTTTAACGTTATTTCACTAAATTTTATATTATTATATAATATATATAAAAGTTCAAAATCCAACAGAAGTGGTCAACAGTCAATTAACACACGTACCTTTTACAATAATCAAAAAACAACTTTCCACAGTTCGAGCGAAATCCAGCCAACTATTGTTTCTTTTTTTGTGCTAAATCATTTTTATCTTGTTGTCTGATTTCAGTATTTGTCGCTGTGAAATAAATTAAGGACTTAATTTTGTTTTAGGTATTATTATTTTTTTGTTCATAAATATATACAGTATATACACAGCATATCAGCATATCCATTAATATGCACTCATTTATTAAATACATAATATGCAGTATTTAGTGTTAACCTACCATTTTCCCTGAATGATATAAAATTTGTTCCATAAAGTAAATATGTAAAATACAGTATTTCGTAGGCTTTCACCTATTATTTTTTCCCTGAATGATATGTTTTTGTTCCATACAGTTAAGTACATATCAACTGACTGCATATCTTTCAAAAATTCGTTTAACTTATTCATAGATTAATCAATATGGATGAAATGGATATGGGTAATCCCTCGACAGTCCGGAATTTCAATATTCCACTATTGAGTGTGGAAAATATTGAAAGTAACAATAGCAGAAATTTGAGAAGGAAAAACTCTAAACTAAGGGATCCTATTTATTCGGAATTTAGGATTGAAGATGTAGATGCTGCTGACGACGGGAAAAAGAAAAAGCGAATCACATGTAACAATTGTGATTTAACCCGCGTTTATGATTTAACAAAAACGAAGTTAAAGCCAGAGAGATTAAGATTTCATTATCAAAGATGTTTGAATATAGGTCCAACGGAAAAGGGTCAGCGAGGAAAACAAGGTACAGTGTACTTTTCATATTATAACTATAAAAAAGTTAAATGGTTATTTATCATTGTTTTGGCGAATAGCTGGCAATAGGCTAAGAAAGGCTGGTAGTGGTAGATCGAAGGGTCCAATTTATAACGAATTTATAGTAGAAGATATTTTAAATAATAATGATGAAGAGAAAAAAATGACTAAAGTAACATGCAAGCACTGTTCTGTTAGTTATGTTTATGATGTATCACATACCCGGTTAAAACCAGAGAGATTAAGAAATCATTATGAAAAATGCGTTCAACCTATCAAACAGGAATTTTCCCCTGCTAATGTTATTGATTAGTATACTGCGTTCTATACTTGTATGAATCGCAAAAGCTTCTCAATTTTTGCAAAATTGACTTGTAAAATAATCAATTCATCTAAATTTAATGCGCAATAACTAAAATCAGAATTTAATCTAATTAATTTTTAACTATTTCATCCTCCTCTCCAGTTTTGAAAAATGTATATGACAAAGTTATATTATTGACATTCATCATCGCCGGATCTTTAACAAAATCTGGATCAATGAAGAAAAAAACTGGCATATCAATCTCTTCGCCTGGACCAAGCCGTTGCTCTTCAAAACAGAAGCATTGAATTTTGTTGAAATATAATCCAGCTTTTGGCGGATGAACATTGTAAGTAGCAACTCCTGTAATAGCTTTGTTACTATTATTTTTAACTGTATAAAAAGCTAATGCTGTTTCACCAGGTATAAGACGAACTTCACGTTGAGTTGGATTAAATGTCCAAGGCATTTCGCTATGAACATTGCTTGAGAAATAAACTTTGATTATTTTTGCACCTTTCACAGGTGATATCTTCTTAGCGGTATCGTCTTTGGCACCTTCATATGAATCTCCATTCAATACAGTACGCTGTGTTGTGCCTCCTAAATAAACAAAAAATCAATTAATAGATGCGTAGTAAATTGATATAGTATAGTATGTCAATGATCGTTGTACTTGATTAACCTTACCAAATCCAGTCATTTGACAAAAGACTTTGTACAAAGGAACAGAGGCATAAGAAAGTCCAAATACGAAAACCACAACCGTAGTGATATAATACGCTACTTGATGGTTCATTTCTTTATTCGATGGCTTAGAACTGTAACCAGATTGTTGTTGTTTGAATTTATTTTTATTGATGATGTTTAATCCCGATTTTGTAAAACATTGTCTGCAACTTGGAATTCGCATAGAAGCAATCAGCATTGTTATTACAATACTATTGAAAATCTGAGTTGATTTTCGTTTTTCCAGTTATAGTTCCATTACTTTTTTTCAATCCTAACGTTAGCTCAAATTCTTAACCATGAAGCTAACTTTGCACATTCCAAGTTAAAGAAAATTTCAAAGAATCTGAATAAGCAGTTAGCAATTAAAAGTAATAGAATAACTAATTAAAATAAAACTTAAAACTTGTGTGTGTCTTGTGTGAGTTCCGGGTTCTTTCTTCGAAAAACAAATGAATTAATTAATTAATAGATCAATGAACAACTCATGTCAAGTAAACTAAACAACAGTAACAAGCTGTTAATAAAGCACAGCAGAGAGCCCTTTAAGCTCTACGCTTTCTTGGAAAACTGAATGAATGAATGAATTAATAGGAATTAACTGAGCAAATCAAAACAGTTCAACTAAACAAGAATGAATTAATAGGAATTAACTGAGCAAATCAAAACAGTTCAACTAAACAAGAGGAAAAAGGTAAAAAACATAACAAGGAGCTCGACGCCTTGCACCGCGATCAAAATATGAAAAATTTGAGATTCTTCAGCTTGAGTTTGATTATGTCTAGTAGTTGGATGTATAAGCTCGATTTGGCCAATGAACAAGAGGAAAAAGAATGAATGAATAGGAATTAACTGTTCAACTAAACAAGAAGAAAAAGCTAAAAAAACATAATAACAAGGATGAATGAATGAATGAATGAATATTTTTTATCATCTATTCATTTTTTCTTTTACACTGATGATAATATCATATCAATTTGAACAAGATCATGTTGGCACAGTTCAAATCTTTGTAGGTAATAATTAACCACAGCTTATAAAATGAGTTGGAGTCGGATTGTTTTAAACATTCGTGAAAAGTTAAGTAGAATTGCAAATATGAATGCAGAGCAGTTACTTGGCAATTGCTCGATTGCTGCAGGTTTGCTGGACGATCCGAGATACATTCCTCAACCACTCATCCGAGATACATTCCTCAACCACTCAATTGGAGTCCGCCGTTCGACAACTGGAGAGACGGAGGGAAGTATAATAATATTGCGATAATAATAATTGGCAGCTGAATTCAAACTTGAGAGGAATTTCACTATTTTAAGTCAAGGAATTTGAACTATTTTTATCATCGGAATCAATGTTAACGAAATGTCTCACATTATGAGCTATTAGCAGGAATCATTCTGACATAAAAATCTTATATGAATTTAATTAATTAATTTAAAATACAGTATCACGAAAATAAAATATAAAAAATACAAGAAAACTGTTGGCAAATCGAAATTATCTCTTGTAATGGTTTGGATTTGATGGAGGAGGATTTTTGGAGTTGTGACTATACGAATTGCTGCTATTCCATTGATATTCGTTCGCCGAAGTGGAGAATAGAGATGGTACCGTTGGTTCAATTTGTTTATAGCTATTATTGTGGCTATCATCTATTAGTGTGTTTGATAAACTTGTCCCGTCTTCCATATTATATGGTAAATAAATAATATTGGAATTCAATGCAATAGGATTCGCAACAGATGAAACTTCTATCCAATCCATGTTATCTGGGTAAGCGCGGGCCCATTTCGAGCATAAATTATTATACACCTCTAAATGATTAGTCTAAAAAAACAAAAAAGACTTTAGGAATGAACAAAAGAAATATATTCATTTTAATACCTGAAGAGAACTTGGATTTTCTGCAAAGCAAACAAATACCATTGCAACTGCACTCTCAATGGTAATTGTTAAGAGTGATCCAATTAACCAACCTATGAGCATACCAGTCAATCCTCCGATAAATAGAATAGTTGGTATTGAAACATCATAACCATCATTTTTTGAAATAGATAGAATACTTGTATGGAGCGAATAAGTCAATGCAATACCAACCAGTGAAGAAAACAAGCTAATTATAATCGTTCCCAAGAACATTGCTCTTCCAATCAAATCATCATTAATTACTCCCATCATCCCTCTTCGAAATTAAATAATGACGATATAATGTAAATAATTAAATTTTGAGACAGAAAACTAATATTGAAAATGTTACCTTTTGATAAATAAATTTGTTACTTGTTTACCAGATGTCATAAAATCTGTTCCATACGCAGCAATATAGCAATACGCATATTTATTGAAGTATTTTAATAACCAATCTATACGGTCCAATATAAATTTTGCAGCTGCAACAATACAATCAATCGGAATATTATTTAAATTGTTCCTATTTCTGTCTCTTTCTCTTGATTTAATTGATTCAAGTACATTGCGTAGAGCTTGAATAAATGCAACTATGAGAGAGCCAAAACAAATTGAACCAAATGAAGTTGTTGTAGCACGGAATAGCGAACCTCTGACAGGTGCTTTTAATTGTGGTTGGAACCACCAACAAGCCAACGTACCAGCAACAGTTGTTTGAACAACACCAAGAATTGTTTGTTGTCCCCAAAATACACAGACCATCATTAAAAATAATAAAAAACTCGACATATTTGAATCCGAATTATTACTTTTATGAACTGCTCGATATAATATGTAAGTGGATATTGACCAGGATATATACCATATTATTTGTATAAACTGTGAAGTAATGATAGTAATTAGAATCCCACAGTAATTTCTTTGAAGTCCTTTGCATGCTGTAACAACAACAGCAGACGAAAATGGAATTGATTTAGAGACAGATCGCCAATATAGATAGCTAAGAAGAGCAAGTGCAGCAAATATTGCTCCACCAACGAATTGTAAACTGATGAAAAAAATTAGGGAAAACAATGCTAGGAATATTGTACTTCCCCACAACATTAATTCAATGATGCGTTCAGCATTACGAATAAGAAAAGTAATCCAAAACGCACCAATTAATGAGGATGAAATTGCGATGATGATGAATATGCAAGTACAAAGTTTTAACAATGATACTTCTTCGTTATTCACAAATATATTTTGGTATTGAATGCTGTTATTCAAAATATTGACGACTTCATAAAACGAATAAATTATAATGGAGGAGAACTGAACTAAAAATATAATTGCTGCCCATTTATCTCTAAAACTTATCTTTTTGTCACCGATAACATCTGTTTCATGATTTGGGTTGAGATTATCAGCGTTCGCCATAGTGAGAGGTGGAACTAAATATGCCTGCACAACAGGAATCTCTTCTGATAATGGTTGATATACTATGTTATAATCATCATTATTAGTCAATTCAATGGTTTGATAAGCTGGATTCATTTCTCCGCTTTTTTGTCGAGAGTTTCCAAAGCAAAGAAAGGAGACCAGCTTAACAGCAACATACATAAGTAAAGAAAAGCAGCAGCATAGGCTGAAAAGAACAGAAATAGCGATGACTGAAAAAAAGATTGAAATACTTGAAGTTGTTGATATAAACATTTGTTTTATAACTTATAACGTGTGCTTTGTGCTACTGGGATGTTTTAAAAATTCGCACAGAAAATTTTAAAACTATTGTACAGTATAAGTTGGTCTTTTAGGTACACCAGATCAATAAACTTCTATAATAATAATATAATAATACCAGCAGAAAACAAGAAAATCAGAAAATCAAGGGTTAATTTTAAAGTTTGTTTTTTAAAGTTCGAGTGTAATTCGAGACGCGAGAATACAAGAGAACTATAAAGAAACAAACTGAGAAGTGTTACAATTATTAACTCACGTTTTCGATTTTGCAAAAACCAGCAGAAAAAAGTTCGTTTTTTTCATTATTTTTTATTGATCTTACTAAGTTATGCATCAGCTTTGACTTTATCATATATTGATATGTAAAAAAAAAGATAGCATATAAAAAATGAACGGAAAATTTTAGTAAAATACAGTTTATTACTTTATTGTAAAATGCTGTATAATTTATTGGTGTTCTCTGTTATTAATTTGGGGTTTACCATATCTGTGCATCTTAATTCATTGGAGGATATTGTTAATGATACAAATCATTACACTTGGCTGTCAAAGTATGCTGTTCAACATTTCATCAATGAGTTTCATAGGATGGAGAAGAATCGCATAAACTACATTAATCCAGTGGATAAGACTGATAGTAGGTCAGCTGATCCTTTTATATCAAGCGATGCTTTTCGAGCACATTGTTACCCAAATTTATGCGAGTATGATAATAACGACGGTGAAAGTAAGTTGGGTAATAATTGTAATTTCAATATTAATGCTTTAAAGAATGGAAGTTGCATTTTTGTCACTGGAGGTATGTTGGAGTATCTTGTCCACGAAAAGTTACCTCATATTACAAGTAGAATTGTAATCTTTACTGATAAGAGAGATGACCAAGCCAATCCTGATGGCCAAATTGTACGTGGTATTAATACAAAAAAATATACCTTGAGTGATAAACTTCAAAAATACGTTGATAGTGGAATTGTTTCAGCATTACATAGTGTTAATCTTCATTGGAGGGGTTTTGTTAGTGGTCAATCAAGACCTTCTTACATGCATTGTGTCCCAATAGGAATAGAAGTTCGTTCGGGTACCATTGGCGCACAGTTAGATGAATATATATCTGCAATGTCACAAGTACATCAACGCGTGATTGAAACGCAAGATCGCCGTTTATTGTTAGCGGCATTCCATACTTCAAATTCTAATAAACCTGATCGAAACAAAGCCTGGCATGCTTTAGCAAATCAGAAATTTGTTGACTTGGAGAAGCATAGTAAGCCTTGGAAAGAATGGTTAAAAACAATTCCGAGATATAAATTTATAGCTTGTCCACATGGTCATGGATTAGATACTCATCGTATGATGGAGGTTTTACTAATGGGATCAGTTCCTGTAGTAAGAAGATCTTCCATTACATCATGTTACGATGATTCTGATAATAGTTTTGGAAGTCTTCATCGTGGAAATTTACCAATAGTTGTCGTGAATAATTGGGAAGATGTTACAGAAAATCGATTGAATTCGGAGTGGGAGAGAATAATTAAAATTCATCCTAAAGATTGGGATTGGCGACGTTTGTTTGCCTCTCACTGGTTCGAAAGACTAGATGAAATACCATTAACAACCAATCAAACAAATATTACATTAACTTGATTTTTGTTCAACTTAGTTATTAATTACTTGGTTATAAGATATTAATAATAAATAATTGTTATTCATTAGCAATAAGTTAAATAAGGTACTTAGCTCCATTTTGTTCATTTTATCATGTCTATTATAGATTTGTCCTTACCATTATCCCACCGCAACAAAATTATAATTTTTATTAATTCTTTATTTATTCATTTGATGTAAAACAATAAAATATATTTGATATTAGTAACTTTGAATCAAAAGAATTATAATTAGAAGGAATTATGTTTACAATATTAGTTAAGGAAATGAATTATATAATTTTTAGTTACTTAAATTGAACTTTAAATTTAAATTTAGTTTCAATACTATTAATATGTCCATATTATTGCAAAACTTAAGACTATGAAAATAAATGCTGAATTCTTCGAGTACTACAAGCCTTTCCTCGAAAAACCTGTTTCATTAGCGGTATATTGATAGAAATTTTATTCCGAGAGAAAAATGGATATTGGGCATTGTGTTAATAAATTCTAGTAACATTCAAAATCATTGGAACTCAGTCTGTATAAAACTCTACGATGCGGGATGCGGGATGGGTTGTTATGATCCGGGATGATCCCGTCGACCCGGTATTTTTATGATTTATTATGATTGTTCATTGTAAAATTCCAGTGATTAAATCATTGATACATTGATACTGCGTATAATTTATATAACATACTTCAAGTAATTAATTTTGCATGATGGCAACTACCCGTCAAGAAGAGAACCAAGATTTTGTGATAGGATTGTTGTTTTTGATTATTACTTTAATTTCTGCATGTCGAATATATGATATATTTGATTCCATTCATCGTAGAAAAGTAATAACTACTTTTAATATGTTGATATTTTTGACTGCATTAAGTCGATCGATTTGGTTTTTAATCCCAAATAACATTTTAGAACCATCTTACAGTCCCACTCCAGTTTATGCATATGAGAGCCATACTCAATGGTTAGGAATACTATCATCTGAATTGATTGTTGAATTTGGTAGTTTATGCCTTTATGGCGTGTTCATTTTAATTAGCTGTTATTGGATTCATATGTTGGCAAAACTGGATAACAACAATCATAATAATTCTTCAGAAGAAAATATCGAATCTCAATCTATAACAACAATTAAAAAATCTAGATCTATGGGTACACTGTATATGTTTTTTATTATAATGTCAATCTTAATAACTTTGCAGTCGATTAATTTTTTATTATTTTTATTCAAAATGACCAACGCTGAAGAAATGGTGTTATATGATTCAATATTTCTTGGAATTGTTTCTATCCTAACAGCATCTAAAATAACTTTTCTCAGTTCAAATATAACAAATGTATTAAATTCATTAGAAGAATTAAATAAAACCAATTCTCAGCCACAAATCCGAAGGATTTATGCAATTATTATTGTAGCTAATATATTCTTTGTATCAAGAGCTATTTTGGAGTGTATGGTAGCTATATCATTCATAATGTTGATGCGAAGTAAGTTGATAGACTATAATTAATGTAATAATTATATATTTTTGATTTTTTGATCATATATTATGTAGTCAATATATTTTTATATTCATAATTTTAATAATCACATCCGAACTTAATTCAAAACACTAAGAATATCATAGGAATTCATCCCATATTTAGCATTCTTTTGTTATTGAAATTGAATTTGATAGCAATTCGATTGATCATCGAAGCACAAGATAGTATATGCTTTATTATAATTAAAGATTTTTCTTCCATATTTTTTCTTATTTTTCACAATGTACACACTATATTTTACATTAATTTCAAAGAAATGATTGAAAATAAATTAACATAAAAACTATAATTATTATCTTATAAATAAATTCATTCATTTATTTACGTTAATTGTTTTCATTGTTTTAGAAAATGAATCTTTTTCTGTGGTTATCAATGATAAATATTGGTCATGGTATATTTTATTCAAACATATTCTTGAAATAATAGTATTAATATTAGAATTAGTAATATCTTCTTCAATCAAAACATATGATACCTCAAGAGTATCATTAAGGAAATTAGGTTCCACTAGTAATGAATCAATTCCCTTTAGTACACATAAAATGATTGTTCCTCAAAGCCAATCTATAATAAATAATCAATCTAAATCCAATGGAAAAGTCAAATATCATCGAGTCCCTATTACTGTTCCTTATGATTATTCGAATTTTACTCCATCTGTTAATGAAAAAACTCCATTAAAAACTAATTCAAATATAACATATTTATAAATTAAATAAAGAATATACGATTTAAATATTTTTTTAAATGTTCATTTCCTTTATTAGTATTAATTATTAGTTTTTAAGATATTGAATTGGTTTATCGGTTGTCATTATCACTAATAATTCAAATTATTTTTCATTTAGATTAATTGATATTTCATTATTATTTTTATTATTATTTGGTAAAAATATTTTCAAATGTCATTATGTTATTTATTGGTGAGAAAAGATTATTCCATATCCGTAACATTTTCAAAGATTGATAAGAATCAATAATTTTGAAAGCTTTCGATAAAATTGTTTTTCTATGACTAAAATAACTAGGATCTAATCTGTTTATAAACAGTAAACAATTAGATTAAGTTTCTTTGAGAGTAGCTTTAAGGATGTAATGGCATAGGAAATATCATAACAACATTATCTCCTCGAAGCAATAATTGTGGTAAGTATCTATAACAAAGAATGATAAGAGGCACAATTGAATAATATAATTATTTCAAAAAACTTCTAAAATATAAATGGCAACTATACCTAACAGTGACATTCATAGTAACACGAAATTTTCCTAACGCTAATTTTCTTTGTCTTTGCTATATTAATTTAATTAAAATCATATTTAACGGATATTTCTAAAACAAAGGATTTAAATTACCTTATTCAAAATAAACTCTTCATCTACATCAGTAAGTAACATGTTAAAATGACGATCAAAAGCTTGAATGTAGCCATCAAGTGAACCTCGTACACTATATTTGCAAACATGAATATTATAAAATATGTAAATTCAAAATATATTATATTTACTAACCCATGTTTTCTACGAATAAGAATTCGTACACGTACTCTATTCTGAAGGAAATTTTGAAGTAGAGCAATAGGACTTTTCAATGGGGTTTCTGTTCCATCTTCTCCACGATAAATATAATCTTCTGAAGCTTTCTCAGCTAATGCTTTGAATGGATGAACTTTTTTCTCTCGCTCCTTTTTATCTTTTGCCATTAACATTTGATTAACCTGATCATAATTATCAAAATAATAGCAATAAAGTTAATATATTACGAATATGAATCACAAATAATAATAATAATAATAATAATAATACATATATATAAATAAACTTTGTAATAATACCTCTGGCTTTGAAACTACTATTTTCGAAGCATCAATAAAATTCACCATTTTACTTAAATTATCAAATACTGGAATACTTTCAAGCGTAGTGAGAAACATTTTTTTACTTTTTAAAGATTGCAAAGCATTAAAAGTTGTGTTGTAAGGATCATAATCAGGAGCATATTCGATATCAATCAATTCATTGGGCAACAAGGCTTTAAATACTAGTGGAATTTCAAAATTCGCAATTATGCGACGTATTGATTCGTTTGTACATTTAGTTGGTACTTGAAATTCATACTTTTTACTTAAATCATTTAATAAATTCGCTGGTTTATTTTTATATTTTGCGGCAACTTTATTCAAATCAGCTGAAGTAAGTTTATTTCTTTGATAAAGAAAATAAAACTGTAGCAACAATGCAAATGGATTTTCTGTAAACTTTGCTTTTGATGTAGCAAAAGCAACAGCTGCAGATGAAACGATTGTGAAACGAATACCTAATGGCTGACTTGTGTTATCTTGATCAATAGAAATCATGGAGCTATTTTTTAAATCATCGTCCTGCTTTATAGGTTGGGTTTCTAATTCATTCTCCATATCAGCTATTAATCAATGAATGTGCTGTATATATTTTTAAGTTTTGCAGATATTAATTGATAAAATTTCCCTATTTACTTACAAAAAATTCTGAAAATATTAAGTAGAAGATATAGTGTTTGTTACAGTAGGTCCATTTGTCTACATTATTAGATTCAAGAACCACCAAGAGGCTCAACGCACGTTTGTATTGTGCTAACTTATTTCTATATACAGAATCGGGAATCCCGAATCACAATATGATCTTCAATCTTCAAATAGTACTGTAGATAAAAAAATAGTGGTTTGATTCACGGTAGATTTTCCAAAGATAATGAATTAGGATTATTCTATAGTCCAAAAGTACAAAAAGCAAACAAAATTTTTACAATAGATTGGTAATTAGTTATTAGAGACCGCCGGACCACCGGACCCCAGGAGGAGGTATCAAAGTTATTTTCCGTATAATGAGCAACTCATGTCAAAATAAACAAGAGGAAGGAGAGGTTGTATTAATTTAATTTTACTCGATATAAGCAAAAACAATTCTTTAAGACAAGCTGTTTAATTTATAGATATATTATTTTTTATTGTATCATTTATCCTCTATATTTGATTTCCTTTTCGCCCTCTCTCTAGGAATAGGAATGCCTACTCTTTGTATGTTTCTTTACCAAAGATAAAGGAAGCGAATGAACAACTTGAATTAAAGAATAATTTATATAATTTGATAATTTTTAAATATTTTAATTTAATAGCATAATATATAAAACTGAATTGTTTTATTTTCCAAATTTAAAAAAGAATAAAAATTTAAGCTAAAGGTAAATACCATTCCTCACTTAAACCTGCCATCAAACGAGCTTTATCATTGAAAGGTGGCTTTAGATTTCCTTTAAAATATTTCTTTGATAAAGAATGAAATTCATTTAATGGATTCAAATTCGATTTCTCACAAATATATTTAAACCATTTTAATCCAATAGATACATGTCCAATTTCTTCTAAATAATTATTTTCTAATATTGATAAGCTTAGTAAATCATTGCATTGTATCATTTTTTCTTTTGTTTTGAAATAAGTGTCCAATCCTTTTGCTTCATGGGTTAAATTAATGACTGCTAATCTAGCGAGTATAGATTCTGTTATGATAAAAGAATTATAAATTATTTAAAAACATATTATTTAATGGTTACAGAATTATGAATCATATTAATTCCTGTGCTTAATTTACCTTTTGTATCAATTGCACTTTCCCATAACCCAGTATAAATTGGTAAACTTCCATAAGGACAATCAATACTAATTAATCTATTTTCCCATGTCATAAAATGATTTGCTTCTTGATCAACAATATACAACATGTCATTATAAAATTCTAATGGCATAAAGCAGTCGGTGAAGCGAACTATAAGATCCCAAAACAAATCAATTGCGAAAGATTCAGCATTTGCTATTCCATGTATAGTATACTCAATTGAATTCTTCTTTAGTATTCTTTTCAACTTTTTTGAGTCGATATCGCATTCTGTTCCATAAAAATAATTGAAATCAAAGAGTATGATTATATTTTCAATAGAATTAATTACCATTTTTGTCATTGAAACATCTACTTGGTTCAATAGGAATTCTAATCTTATCAGAATCATCATCAGATATTAAATTTATCAAATTTGCATTCCATGCACACACTATTCTTTTAGTAAACTTTGCTTTAGCATTCACATCAACTGTTTCTAAAGCCACTATTCCACATTTCTTCAGTGTTGTTCGTCTAGCAAATGATGAGAATTTGGAAGTGGAAGTTAATTCAATTAAACAGTGACATTGGGTAGATGAATCCATATTTACTGCATAGCAAATAAATATATCATGGCATCACAGCGCAGATGGTACAAAGTATTAAAATTCTCAAACGTAGATACAAAAAATTTTTTATGGGTTTCAGTTTCAGATAAAATATTTTGCGCATCTTCGTATTTTCGAAAAAAACGAACTTTTTTCGTTATTTCAAATAACCAAAAATAATTTTTCGTTATT
>VKHH01006648.1:0-16738 GCA_015144975.1 Epipyxis sp. PR26KG
TCATTCTTTCCCTAGATGGGTTCGGAAGGGCACACGTCTGTCTGGAGTTCAGACGTGTGCTCTTCTGATCTTTTCTAGGCCATCGGCGCTGTCGCGCGTGACCACTTCTTGGCCCAAGCGGTGCAAGAACTGTTTCCTGGCACGCAGGTGACCATCGGGCCAACGGTTGAAGATGGCTTCTATTACGACTTCTACCGCGAAGAAAAATTCTCAACCGATGACTTTGAAGCCATCGAGAAGCGGATGCGCGAGATTGTCGACGCCGACCTTCCCATCGTGCGCGAAGAGATGGACCGCGACGCCGCCATCGCACATTTCAATGCGATTGGTGAGACATTTAAGGCCAATATCATCGACGACATCATCCCGCCGGGTGAAGTCATCACCGTCTATCGCCAGGGCGATAGCTGGAAGGATCTGTGCCGTGGGCCGCATTTGCCGTCGACCGGTCGGTTGGGCAAAGCCTTTAAACTGATGAAGTTGGCTGGTGCTTACTGGCGCGGCGACCCTAAGAACCCGCAGTTGCAACGGATTTATGGCACAGCTTGGTCCGATGATAAGCAATTAGCTGACCATTTGATGCGCTTGGAAGAAGCTGAAAAGCGCGACCACCGCAAGATTGGTAAGGCTCTCGATCTGTTCCACTTCCAAGAAGAGGCGCAAGGCTCGGTCTTCTGGCACCCCAAAGGCTATATGATTTGGCGGACGCTGGAAGCCTTTATCCGTCGCCAACTCGACGCCGATGGCTATGTAGAAGTGAAGACGCCGCAGCTTTTGGCGTCAAAATTCTGGGAGCAATCGGGCCATTGGGAGAAGTTCCGCGAGAATATGTTCGTGGTGCCCGATGAAGCCCCCTCCGTGGAAGAAGGTGCACCGATCTTTTCGGGCGAAGCAGATTTGTTGGCGCTCAAGCCGATGAATTGCCCAGCGCACATTCAGATTTTCAAGTCCGACCAGCGTAGCTATCGCGATCTGCCGATCCGGATGGCTGAATTTGGCTGCTGTCACCGCAATGAAGCCAATGGCGCCCTGCACGGCTTGATGCGGGTTCGCCAAATGACGCAGGACGATGCGCATATCTTCTGCCGCGAAGATCAGATTGGCGAGGAGACCAAGCGCTTCTTGAATCTCTTCAATCGTGCCTATACCGCCTGTGGTCTAACCAACATTCATTACCGCTTGGCGACAAGGCCAGAAAAGCGGGCAGGTACGGACGAGACGTGGGATAAGGCCGAAAAAGCCTTGGCCGATGCTTTGACCAGTGTTGGCGTGGACTTTGTGATCGCGGAAGGTGATGGTGCTTTTTATGGTCCGAAGCTGGAATTCCACCTGACCGATGCGATTGGTCGTACGTGGCAATGTGGCACGTTCCAGTTGGACTATGTCCTGCCCGAACGGCTGGATGCGGTCTATACTGGCGAAGACGGCCTGAAGCATCGCCCTGTGATGTTGCACCGTGCCGTTTTTGGCACGTTTGAGCGCTTTATCGGTATTATGATCGAAAACTACTCCGGCGCTTTGCCGACTTGGCTGGCCCCAGTTCAAGCGGTTGTTGCGACCATCACGTCTGAAGCCGATGATTATGGGCACGAAGTTGCGTCGCGCTTTAAGCAGGCGGGCATTCGTGTTGAAACCGACCTGCGCAATGAGAAGATCAATTACAAAGTGCGGGAGCATTCCCTCGCCAAAGTGCCTGTCATGGCGGTGGTGGGACGACGCGAAGCCGAAGAAGGCAAAGTCGCCTTGCGTCGCTTTGGCAGCCAAGCGCAGGAGATCATGACCTTGGACGAGGCGGTTGCGATCCTGACAGCCGAGAGTTTGGCCCCTGATCTGAAAGAGACGCCTGCGTGAGTAACGTGCCGTTAGACTCCGGTCCAAACAGACCATTAGGCACCCGTGCAAAAATCGCGGGGGCCTTTGGAATTGCCTTTGGCTTGTTTGCTGGGACCGGCGTTACTGGCCTCGCCATGAGCTTGGGCATCGCGGGACTATGGGGGCTGATCTACAGCTTCAGAGCGCCGGGCCAGTCGCTCGATAAAGCCTTTGTTGCTGCCTTGAAGAGGCATGGTGCAACATGGTTGTGTTTGATCTTGTTTGTGATTTGGGTGCTGTTGACCTCGCTCTGGTCTCCAGCTGGCGACCTAGCCGCAGAGACAACTCGGCGGCTGGCTGCTGTCTTTGTCTTGGCACCGATCGGCATTTGGGCGGTTTACGGGTGTGAAGGTGAAGATCGGCTCTTGGCACAGCGCGCTATTATAGCGGGTGTGTTTATGTCGCTGGGCATTTTGATAAGCGAAGCATTAAATCACTATGCGATGAACAGGTTTGCCTCGCCGGATAAAGAGTCTTTAGAGATTGCGGGCGATATGGGCCGGGCTGCCGCTGCGACCCTCACCCTGTTTTGGGTCGTTTACGCCTGTCTCTACCAGCAATTATCTGATCCTCGCATCCGCCTTCTTCTGGTCGCCTTATCAGTTTTTATCTCACTTCAGTTTGGAACAGACATTAATGCTTTGGGCCTTGCAGTGGGTACCATAGCCGCCTTGTTTGCTTTGCGCTTTCCACGCGTAGCTTTGGGCTTGGTCAGCGGTGGCACCGCAGCCCTGATTGCCGCTGCACCTTTGATTTATCCCGCAATAGCGCAGGTTGCGTTTCAGCTATGGCCTGGCGATGAGATGCCCTTATCCTATGGTCGGCGCGCCCAAATGTGGGAGACGGCGTCTGAGTATATCGCGCAAAAACCGTTGACGGGCTGGGGATTAGGTGCGGGCAGCATCTTTGATACTCCGATCATTTACGGTGGATTTACGTGGCCAATTATCCAATTGCACCCCCACTCCGCGCCCTTGCATATTTGGTTGGAAACAGGCGGAATTGGAGCGCTTTTGGCATCGGTAACGCTTATCATGGCCGGCGTTGTGGCAATTCGGGTGTTTGGGCAGTACCGCGTTGCTACAGCGGCTTTGGTTGGCGGTCTGACCTTCCTTGCTCTCAATTGGGGCTTTAGTCATTCGGCCTGGAGAGAGTGGGTTTGGGCCAGCTTCGCTACCTTGATTGCCTTCTCGTTCATGTTGCGCAACCCACGCTGGTGGGCGGACGAATTGAGAGAGCGCCGTGCAGGTTGAGGCGCGCATCAGCGCAGTGGTTGTCACCTATCATAGCGGGGATGTTCTTCGTGCGTGTTTGACAAGCCTGCTGGCCAGTCCTGACTGCGAGGAAATCGTCCTCGTTAACAACGGCAACCCTGACAAGGTTTTAAGTGACTTGAGCGCTTGGACAGAGGCTGAGCCGCGCTTGAAGCTCATAACCGGGCATGGCAACGTTGGGTTTGGCCGTGCGTGCAATCTTGGCGCAAAGCACGCGACTGGCTCAATGCTCGCATTTGTGAATCCTGACTGCATGGTTGAGCCTGATGCTTTAGCTCAAATGGCCCTGATCGCCGCTGCAGTCGGGCCGGTTCTCGTTGGCGGTTGCATTTGTGATCCAGAAGGCCTTGAACAACGAGGTGCTCGACGTGGAACGTTGTCCGTATGGTCTGCTTGCGTCAGTTTCTTAGGGCTCGGCCGCCCCGGTGAACAGGCTGGAATCTGGCGGGACTTTAACCGCAACCGCGAGCCCTTGCCCACGAGCCCCATAGAGACCCCCGTTGTTTCAGGTGCTCTGATGTTAACCCGCGCCGACGCATTCTGGCAGATTGGTGGGTTTGATGAAGCCTATTTTCTCCATGTTGAGGATATAGATCTTTGCCATCGTTATGCCCTAGGTGGCGGAAAAGTTCTATTTCATCCAAACGCACGTGCCACGCACATAGGCGGCACCAGTCAAACCGCGGCTTGGCAGGTTGAATCGTCAAAATTGCGAAGTTTTTTGTATTATTTTTGGAAATATGCTCGCCCGCCCTTTGGGCATATCAGCGTGATCTTCATCGCTCCTGTCTTGGCACTTGCGATGCTCATGCGAGTTCTTACCTCCAAATAGTCAATTAGCGCAGTGACCTGCGCGATATAGCTTGATATTCCAAAAATTTGGACGCATTATTGTGTCAATAAAATTAGTCACATTCTTTTCTATGGGGGATCGAGTGCGCACCCGGAGATAAGGGGTTACCTAATGATAGACCACAACGCAGAGCCAGTGCGCCCAATAAGAGCCTTACTTCGCGGTTTAGAGGCGCTGCGTGCGCTAAATGGCCAAGACGGTATGACCGTCACGGAAGTGGCAGAGCGTGCCCGCGTCCCTCGCACAACCGCTTATCGCATTCTAGAAACCCTGTGTCAGGGCGGCTTTGTGATTCGCGATGAAATGGATGATCGTTACCGTCCTACCTTGGCAGTAACCAATCTCGCCGAGGGTGCACAAAACGAAGCCTGGATCCGGGAAGGCGCTTGGCCTCTTATTGCCGCTTTGGGCAAGCAGATCCTCTGGCCAGTTGGGATTTGGACTCTGACAGGCTCTGATTTGATTTTGCGGGCTGCGACGGATCGGACCAGCCCACTTGCCCTCAATCGTCTGACCAGTGGCGCGCATTTGGACCTGTTTGAGTCCGGTGCTGGGCAAGTCGTGCAAGCGTTTGAGACCTCGCATAAGCGCAATTTGCTGGAGGAAATTGGCCTCCACCGCCAGGGGCATACGTCGCTCAAGGGGCAATTGGAAGACATCCGCACACGCGGTTTTGCTTTTGATGCCAAATCGATTGGCGGCGAGATCAACCTTGCGGTTCCAGTCCTGAGACCTTCTGCGGGCGACGGACCAGAGGTGCTAGCCGCAGTAACAGTGCGCTTTATTCGCTCGGCCTTGAGCGATGAGCGCGCGATTGGTGAGCTGTTGCCCAAGTTGTTGCACTTAGCATCCGACATTCGCCAAGCCTATCTGGAGTTTGCACCGCCTGCGGCGCTTGCACCACGGTCTAGCGCTGGGGGCCGCTCGCCTGAATACGTTTAGGGGCAGCCACGACCTCCCCAATCTTAAGGGTGACCTCGTCGCCCTTTGAATAATTGAGACCGGGGAGTGGCGCACCGCGCCAAGTGACGCTTAATCCTTTTTGGGCTAAGCCTTCAACCAAGGGGACCTCAAACTTCGGGTCTGCATTAACCACCAGTCCGACCCCAGGCTTTGCCGCTGCGACGGCGGCTTTCACGCTGGATAAAGCGGAGTCGCTGCGGGTCAGGAATATCAGGCTGGGTTCCTGATAGCCCGCCCCAATTAACGGGCCCGGCTTGCCCGGCGACAAGCGTGGGTGCAAGCCCTCTTTCACAAGGGCAGATGAGACCCGTTGGCTCAAATCCAACTGCGGGATCGACGGCACAAACAAGCCCTTGATGGCAAGGCTGGCAACTATTGCTGTACCGACCAAGGCCCCGGCCGCCCAACGGGATTGGCGGATAACCAGTACCAGCGCCACAATCCCTATCAGCCCAATCGCTAGGCTGGCCTGCAAGGCGATGGTCTGCGCGCCCTTAGCCACATCTGCTGCCAATGCAACGGGCTGGGCAGCCATGATAAGGGTGCCAAATGCTAAAATGGCGATACTGGTCCAACGCAGCCAAGCTGTCTTCCAGCCGCCACTGAAAAGGCCGATCGCACCGAGAACCAAAACTGCGCCGTGAACCGGCAACGTATAATGGGCAAGTTTGGCTGGAGCTGCTTCAAACATCAACCAACCAGGAACCAACCAAGCAAGCAAAAAGCGCACGCGTGCGTCTTTGCGGTCTCGCCAAGCTGTCCAGAGCGCAAGCGGAATCAAAATGCTGCCGGGCCAGAAGATCACGGGCGACAACAATAGGTGCGCTCCGGGCGGCACGCTTTTATTCTCGGATTGTCCAGAGAGCTTCGGCGCTAAGTCCTGGCCGACAGCATCGAAGAAGAATTGGCCGTTGGTTGCCTGCCAGATCGCTATGTACCACGGCAGAACGATAACCGCTGCAACCAGCATGGACGGCCAATGCAGCGCCCGCTTCACCCAAGCAAAGTCGCGTTCCCACGCCAGAAGCATCAAGCCTGACAGAATGACCAGAAGCGGGCCAATCGGGCCCTTGATCAAAGCCGCCATGCCAAGGCCTACCCACAGCGCCCAAGGTGCCCAATTTGTTGCTGGGCCCGCAGCTGGGAGACGCAACTTCGCCAGCCCAAGATAAGCCAGTGCAGTAAAGCCTGCGAGCGCGGCATCGGTCTTGGCGATGCCAGCCTCGGTGGATAGCAGCACCCCACATGCGATCGCGAGGCCAGCCACGAGGCCAACGCGACGGCTGTAGAGCAGGGTACCGATCTGAAAGACGCACAGTGCGGCTAAAGCCGCGCCAAGTAGGGAGGGAATTCGAAAAGTCTGGATGGTTCGCGCTTCTGGTCCATTAAGTGGGCCGGCGGTTGCCGCCTGAAGCCAGTGGATGCCAATGGGCTTTTTATTGCGCGGTTCATCCTGAAAACTAATGCGGATGAAATCGTCCGTCTCAAACATCTGGGTCGTCGCCTGCACAAACCGACTCTCGTCCCGGTCGAGGGGCTGCAGCGCGATAAAGCCGGGCAGGGCACAGGCGAGCAGGGCCAAAAGGATCAAAACATGGGGCCGCCAGCCTTTGCAGAAGAAGTCGAGGAGGTCTAGGCCATCGCGTTGCTTCTTCTGGGCAGGGAGATCTTGGACTTGTTCAGACACGCCGGTTTCCTCAATCGAGCTGCGATGCGAACATCGCCGCAAATCTTGCTATCCCCCTCTAGCTACTCCGCCTAACTGTGGCAATTCGCATTGGATCGTGCTGCTCTCTAGGTGATTGGTGCGAATCCCGTTTCGTAATTCAGGCAACCCACCCTATGGCAAAGTGACTTAGAGGTTCTGATGTCAGACTTACATAAACACGATCTGTCAATTGCGGTTCTGGTGCCCTGCTACAATGAAGGCGCAACGGTGGCGACCGTGGTTAAAGACTTCGCTCACGCGCTTCCCGATGCAAAAATCTATGTTTATGACAATCGCTCAACCGACGATACATTTGAGCGTGCGCTTGCTGCCGGTGCCATCGTGCGTCGCGAAGATCGCCCTGGCAAAGGTGAAGTTGTTCGACGGATGTTTGCCGACATTGAGGCCGATATCTACGTGATGATTGATGGCGATGCCACGTATCACGCACCGTCAGCCCCGAAACTGATTGATCTAATGATCTCCACCCATGCCGATCTGGTGAACGGTGCTCGCGTAGATACGGCGGTGAAGGCCTATCGGCCCGGCCATCGTTTTGGTAATCGCTTATTGACCGGTTTGGTCAGTGCCGTGTTTGGCCAAATGACCACCGACATGCTGTCGGGCTATAAGATTTTTTCTCGCCGATTTGTAAAGTCTTTCCCGGCCCATTCGCGCGGGTTTGAGATTGAGACCGAGCTGATGGTTCATGCCCTAGAACTTCGCATGACGATCAAGGAGCAACCAACCCCCTATGCCGAGCGACCCGAGGGGTCGATTTCCAAGCTGAACACGATCCGCGATGGTATCCGGATCATATCGATTATCGGCTTGTTCGTGCGGGAGGAGCGGCCGTTGGCTGTCTTTAGCATGTTGGGTGTTGTTCTCGCGCTGTTAGCCTTAGGACTTGGCATTCCGGTGGTGATGGAATTCTTAGCGACAGGCCTCGTCTCCCGCTTCCCGACTGCAATTCTGGCCAGCGCTTTGATGATTACCGCCGTGATTTCGGTGTTCTCAGGCCTTGTCCTCGATACGGTGACGCGTGGTCGCCGCGAGGTGAAGCGCTTTGCTTATTTGGCCGTGCAAGACCGACGCTTTCAGGTTTAGGTGCTATGCCCCAAAACAAAAACGCTTCCCCGCAGAGCAGGGAAGCGTTCGTGTTTCGGTTCTGTGCCCGAAGGCTAGAATAGACTTAGAGACCGGCTTTCGCCAACTCACCCATTAGTTCAGGCACGGCTGACTTATAGTCAGCAACCAAGCCAAAGTCGGCAATGGCGAAGATTGGTGCATCGGCATCTTTGTTGATTGCGACGATGACCTTGGAATCCTTCATGCCCGCCAAATGTTGGATAGCACCAGAAATGCCGACAGCGACATAAAGCTCTGGCGCGACAACCTTGCCGGTTTGGCCAACCTGATAGTCATTCGGCGCATAGCCTGCGTCCACAGCCGCACGCGAAGCACCAACGGCTGCACCCAGTTTATCCGCCAACGGCTCGATCACATTTTGGAACTCGTCCGCCGAACCCATGGCCCGGCCACCGGACACAACGCGCTTGGCACCTGCCAGTTCAGGACGGTCAGATTTGACGATCTCTGCACCCTTAAACACTACTGTAGCGGAAGGTGCGCCGGCTGTGACCGTTTCCACAGCTGCAGAACCACCAGCACCTGCTGCGGCAAAGGCGGTGGTACGAACCGTGATCACCTTCTTCGCGTCAGAGGTCTCAATCGTCTCCAATGCGTTACCGGCGTAGATTGGGCGCACAAAAGTAGACGCATTGACGACTTCTTGGATTTCCGAGATGGGCGAAACATCCAAAGCTGCTGCAATGCGGGGGGCCGCATTCTTACCAGTTGCGGTGGCCGCAAACAGGACAGCCTCATAATTGGCCATCAAGGGCACAATCAGGCCTTCGACTGCTTCAGCCACATTCTGCTCAAAGGCTGCACCTTCGGCATGGAGGACTTTGCGTACGCCAGCGATACCGCCAGCGGCCGCAGCAGCAGCACCGGCGCTGAGGCCTGCAACCAGCACATCAACATCCGATGACAAGGCCAAAGCGGCTGTAACCGTTTTGTTGGTTGCGTCCTTTACCGACGCATTATCGTGCTCTGCAACAACGAGAACTGCCATTAGAGGACCCCTGCTTCTTTGAGTTTGCCGACCAATTGCTCAGCGCTTTCAACTTTAATGCCGCCAGCGCGCTTGGGTGGTTCGGACACTTTCAACACTTTAAGACGCGGCGCGACATCGACGCCATAATCGGCCGTCGACTTTACGTCGATTGGCTTCTTCTTGGCCTTCATAATGTTTGGCAACGAAGCATAGCGCGGCTCGTTCAAGCGCAAGTCGGCGGTCACGATCGCAGGGAGAGCTACTTCTAGCGTCTGCAAACCACCATCGATTTCGCGGGTAACGCTTGCTTTTCCGTCGGCGATTTCAACTTTCGAAGCAAAAGTCGCCTGTGGCCAGCCCAGAAGCGCTGCCATCATTTGGCCGGTCGCATTGTTGTCGCCATCAATGGCTTGCTTACCCATCAAGACCAATTCTGGTGCTTCTTCACCGACAACGGCTTTCAATAACTTGGCTACAGCCAATGGCTCTAGGTCGTCATCGGTTTGGATCAAAATACCGCGATCCGCACCCATGGCCAAAGCTGTCCGGATGGTTTCTTGCGCCTGTTGAGGACCGATAGAGACGGCCACAATCTCGGTAGCAACGCCCTTTTCTTTCAGGCGAACGGCCTCTTCAACGGCGATTTCGCAGAAAGGGTTCATCGACATTTTGACGTTTGCCAAGTCCACCCCGGTTTGATCGGGCTTTACGCGGACCTTCACGTTATAATCAATGACCCGCTTAACGGGTACGAGGACTTTCATGGGGCGTCTCCACTGAGTGAGCTTTTGGTTATAAAGGGGCAAGTTAGCCTAACTTGCCCCATTTTCCAATTTTCGTTTGAATCAGATTTAAACATGGGTCGGTTTAGGGAACCGACCAGATTTATTTTGGAGCGGCTTCAGGAGCCGGAGCAGCGGCTGGCTCAGCGGCGGGCGCGGCAGCGTCAGCAGGAGCAGCAGCACCCTCGGCCGCCGGGGCGGCAGCGTCTGCAGGCGCAGCAGCAGCAGCGGCAGCAGCTTGAGCAGGATCACGCGTTGGGTCCGGCGCAGGCAGTGGTGCAGGTGATGGCGACAAGGAGTGCAGATAAGCAACCAAGGCCACACGGTCAGACGCCTTGCCCATGCCGGCGTAGGACATCCCAGTGCCCTTGATATAGGTTTTTGGTGCCTTCAAGAAGTTATACAAGCCGTCATAGTCCCACGCCTTACCATAGGCTTTCATCGCCTCTGAATAATTGCCGAATCCGGCGTGCGTGCCTGCTGTCCGTCCAAAGACGCCGTAAAGGGCTGGGCCAGTTTTGTTGGCACCGCCTGGATCAACGCTGTGGCAGGAGGCGCAGACTTTGTGCAACTTGTCGCCTTGCGCAACCAATTCGGCCGTTTTGGCAGGATCGGCCAAGACAGTTCCCCAGTCTGGCAACAATTCAGGGCCTGAAGCAGCCTCTGCGCCCCCGGCGGGTGCTTCTGCAACTTCGACTGGAAAGCCTACGGCCTCCTGATTGTTGGCATAAACCATATCGCCCACAGTACGAAGGCCCATAATGCCCAAGCCGGTCGCCAAAACGGCGCCAGCTACCATGTTGAACCACAGATTGTTGCTGCTCATAACGGTGCTAATATCCCTGTTGCATCGCGGTAGCCCTCAACCAAACCTCATTCTTTCAAGGGTGATTTGCGGACTTTGCGTATTAGATTGTCCTATGGCATGCGTCTCAGCGGCTTTCAACAGTTTGTGCTGTGGCACCGCGCAGACATAGGCTCGCATTCTTCGGCTTTGGGCATTAAGAACGCCTCCTCGCAAAGGGTCATCACCATGTCGCAACCCCTTATCGTTATCCCTGCACGATTGGCCGCCACCAGGCTGCCTGGCAAGCCTTTGGCTGATATCGCTGGCAAGCCTATGATTGCTCGGGTGATCGAGCGTGCCCTTTTGGCCGGGCTTGGCCCCGTCGCAGTCGCTGCGGGAGAGCCCGAGATTGTTGCCGCAGCTGAAGCTGCTGGTGCCTTGGCGGTGCTGACAGACCCTGATTTGCCCTCTGGTTCGGACCGAATTCACGCCGCACTGGCGGATTTGGACCCCGAAGGCAATTTTGATCCGATCATCAATTTACAAGGCGATATGCCAACGCTTAATCCCGTTTTGATCCAGCAGGCGCTTGCGGCACTTAAAGATGCTCCCGATGCAGCGCTATCCACTTTGGTTTCGCCCAGCACGGATCCAGCCGAGCGCGCCGATCCCAATGTGGTGAAGGCTGTGGTTTCTTGGCCAGACGATGGCGCAGGGGGTGCGACAACGGGTCGCTGCCTCTATTTCACGCGGGCAGACGCGCCAACCGGACCCGGACCGATCCAACGCCATGTTGGCCTTTACGTTTGGCGGCGCAGTGCTCTCGCTCGCTTCGTTGCAGCCGCACCTTCACCCTTGGAGTTGCGCGAGAAGCTAGAGCAATTGCGGGCGCTAGAACTGGGCATGACCATTGTCGCACGCGCCGTCGATGAGTTCCCAAAAGGCGTCGACACGCCAGAACATTTAGAGAGTGCCAGAGCGTGGTACCAGGAGCAGGCAAAGTGAGCGATTTTGTTGAAGGTAAGATCGCCTTTCAGGGCGAATTGGGCGCCAATTCCCATGCTGCTGCCAAAGCGGCGTGCCCTTCTCTAGAGCCCTTGCCCTGTCAGACGTTTGAAGATGCGTTTGCGGCAGTAGCCAGTGGCAAGGCTGTTCGCGCCATGATTGCGATTGAAAATACTTTGGCTGGCCGTGTCGGCGATGTGCACCATCTTTTGCCGGAAGCGGGCCTTTACATTGTCGGGGAATATTTCGCCCCGATTCACCACCAATTGGTGGGGGTGAAGGGCGCGACTTTGAGCGATATCAAAAAGATCCGCTCGCATCCGATGGCGCTTGGCCAATGTCGCAAAATCATTCGCGAATTGGGGGCAGAAGCCGTCAAGACCGCCGATACGGCTGGTGCTGTCCGCGAAATTAGTGAAATGGGCGACAAAAGTGTGGCGGCGCTTGGCTCTACCCTCGCGGCTGCCTTTTATGATTTGCCAATTCTGCGGCCCGATGTGGAGGATGAACCCCATAACGCCACCCGCTTTGTCATCCTCTCTGCCACGCCAGACGATGCAGAGATGGAAGATGGCAAATGTATCACCAGCTTCGTGTTCCAAGTCCGCAATATTCCGGCAGCCCTATACAAAGCCATGGGCGGGTTTGCGACCAATGGCGTCAACATGACCAAGCTGGAGAGCTATCAGATCGGCGGCAGTTTTAATGCCACTCAATTCTATGCCGACATTGAAGGCCATCCCAATGAGCGCAATGTGCAACTGGCATTGCAGGAGTTGAAGTTCTTTTCAGCAGAGCTGAAAATCTTGGGCGTCTATAAAGCCCATGCGTTCCGCAAGCTGGAGAACGGCGCACCCGCCAGCTAACCACCGAAAGGCACTTTTGCCATGAAGCCCTTACCGCCCACTTTGCGCAAAGAAGCCGTCACCTCGCTGGAGCAATTTTGCGCCCAAAACTTTGACGAGCCGGTCGGCAATCTGGCGGTTGAGGCCTTGTTCGATTTTATGGCTGCCGAAATCGGCCCGCTTTTCTACAATCAAGGCGTCACAGACGCCCAAGCCCGCATCCAAGGCTTGATCACGGACCTCGATCAAGAAGTCTATCAAGAGCCCTTCACCTACTGGCGCCGGAAGCGGTGAAGGGGGCGACCTGACCATTAGCGAGGAAAGCAGATGACCGACTGGAAGCCAACAAACTATCCTTCCGTAAGCCCTTATCTGATCTGTCAGGACCCCGATCAAGTCATTGCGTTTCTGACGGCAGTGTTTGGGGCGTCGCTGGTTCGCCGCATTGACCGGCCAGACGGCTCCCTCATGCATGGAGAAATTCAAATCGACGACAGCATCGTCATGCTCGGTGGCGGCGCGACAGAGCACAAGTCGTCAGAGGTTCATCTGCACGTCTATGTGACCGATGCACAGGCAGTCTTTGATCGCGCCCTAGCGCTTGGCGCTGTGGCCATTCAGGCTCCAGTCCGCAAAGACGCTGATGATGATCTCCGCGGTGGTTTTTGTGACCCTGCGGGCCATATTTGGTGGGTTGCAACGCAATAGTTTGTCACGGGCTTGTCATGGCGCGTGTGCATACCAGTGAGCAGAGGGATAGGCTTTGAACATTCTTTTGATAACGCTGGATCAATTTCGCGCGGACTGTCTGTCTGCCGCTAGCCACCCACTTGTACGCACGCCCGCACTGGACCACTTGGCGGACCACGGTGTGCGGTTTGCACGGCATTACAGCAATGCCGCCCCCTGCGGGCCGGGTCGTGCGTGTCTTTATACAGGCACGTATCAGATGAATAATCGCGTCGTTGCCAATGGTACGCCATTGGATGCGCGCTTTGACAATATCGCGCTCGCCGCGCGGCGGGCCGGTTATAAACCTTGCCTGTTTGGCTATACGGATCAAAGCGTTGACCCGCGCGTGACCACGGGGCCAGCCGATCCTCGGCTAGCAAGCTATGAAGGGGTTCTCCCTGGTTTTGAACCGGGTCTCGTCTCTCGCCCTGGCCATCCAACCGAATGGCTCGAATTTCTGCGCGAGCAGGGCCATGTTGTCAGTGATGATTGGCGCGAGGCCGCAGCAACTGAACCCGACAGGCCGGCAGAACATAGTATCACAGCTTGGCTGACAGACCGCTTTCTAAACTGGCTCCCCCAACAGCAAGAGCCTTGGTTTGCCCACCTTAGTCATATCCGCCCGCACGAGCCTTTCGCGGCAGCTGGAGAGTTCGCCCACGCCTATGATCCAAACGACTGTGCGCCTCCGATAGAGCCCAGCGCTGACTGCCACCCCTTCCACCAGCGATTGCTACAAGTTGAGGGCCTTGCTGCACCTAAACACGCCAATGCCATGGCGGAAATTCAGGCCCAATATTTTGGCATGATCTCAGAAGTCGATGCCCAACTTGCCAGAATTTGGGAGGCCTTGAAGGCCAGCGGTCAGTGGGAAGATACGTTTATCATCGTCACTTCTGACCATGGCGAAAATCTTGGCGACCACGGCCTTATTCAAAAATGCGCTTGGTTTGAGGCGAGCTATCATATCCTGTCCATCCTCCGCGACCCGCGCGCACCGCAGGCACATGGAAGCGTGGTCAATCGCTTTACCGAAGCGGTCGATATCTTCCCAACACTTGCTGAGGCCATGGGCATCGAGGTGCCGCTACAATGTGACGGTTTGCCTCTGACACCGTTCCTAAACGGGACTGAGCCGCAAAGCTGGCGGGTGGCGGCGCATTGGGAATGGGATTGGCGCTATACCCACATCCCGTTTGGACCCCATATTTGGCCTTGGGACCGCAGGCTTGAAGATAAGACCATGATGATCCATCGCGATGACACCATTGGCTACGTTCAGTTTGGCAGTGGCGAAGCAATCGCTTTTGATCTATCGCTCGACCCGACTTGGCGGACACCGGTGACGGAGCCTGCGCGGTTACTGCGTGCGGCGCAAGCCCTGCTCAGCTGGCGTGCCTGTCATGCCGACAGAACAATGACTGGTATGTTGATTGAAGCGGGTGGCATTGGGCGCTGGCCGCCTATGCCTGAAAATTGGGGAAGCACAAATGCACAATGAACCTTTCACCAGTATTGATGTTCTAATTGCCCATTTAGAAGCGTGGTCCGATCAAGCCTCGGTCGAGGTTGAGGGGCTCACGGAACTGGACCATGGTCTCCAATGCGCTGAGACCTTGGCCGCCCAGTCGCCCGATGATGCCGAGTTGGCGATTGCTGGCTTGGTTCACGATATTGGTCATAAGATCACCTCACCTGAAACCCATGCCGAAGACGGCGCTGCTTTGCTGGAAGGGCTGTTGGGCAGCCGTGTCGCCGCGATTGTTGGCTTACACGTCGCTGCCAAACGCTATCTCGTGACGACTGATCCAGATTATCGCGCCTTATTGTCGCCCGGCAGTGTCGAGACTTTAAGGATGCAGGGCGGCGACATGTCCTCAGAAGAGGTCGCCGCTTTTGAAGCCAAGCCTTGGTGGCAAGATGCGGTTCGATTGCGCCGCGCCGATGAAGCGGCCAAGGTCGTGGGCCGCACGACGCGGGGCCTGAGTGATTGGCTGCCGAAACTGCGTCAACTGGCGGGTTAATCAGTTCGGAAGTATGTCCTGAGATTAGGCCGCACCTTTTTGAGCCTAAATCAATTCTGTGCGCTTCCTAATCACCCGCTGTAACCAATGCTGCGGTGCCCCCGTATCCTCCTGCAAGACACCATGCGGAGGCTACGGCCATGAAGGTCATGAACATTGCGGCTACGGCGATTTCGGTTTTTGGGGCAGCCATCTTTCTCGATAGCTTGCGCTATAAATTCACCGACCATCCAAAGACCCAAGTCATTTTTGGGGCACTGGATGGCTGGGCAGGCTCTTTGGGGCTGCCCGGGCTTTTCGCCCACACCGGTCTTTTCAGCCAATATGTCATCGGTTCGGCAGAGCTTGTAGCGTCAACCTTGTTGATCGTGGGCCTGTTGCCCCGTCTACAGCGCTTGAACGCGCTGGGGGCCTTGATCGCTTTTGCGGTGATGGCAGGTGCCGTCAGCTTCCATCTGTTCACGCCTTTGGGCATTGACCCGAACCAAGACGGCGGTGGCCTGTTTGCCGCTGCGGCGACGTTGCTGGCTGGCTCTATCGTTCTAATCGGCCTACGCCTGCCAGATATCTTCGGACTTTTGGGTGACTTACGCCGCGTTTTTGTCGCAGACGCCTCCAACCCTTAACGCATCAAACTTCTTAATCAAGGAACGGATTGCCACCATGAAATCTCTTAAACTTGTGCTGATTTTGGCCTTTGCGTTTAGCCCGCTGGCAATTGCTGGCCCCGCTCTCGCCGATAAAGCCCCCGTCTGGACCAGCTTTGGGTCTAACGTCGCCATCAAGGGCTATGACCCGGTCGCCTATTTTTCAGCTGGTAAACCCGTGAAAGGTACGGCCCAATTCAAAACCACCTATCAGGGTGCCGAATTCCAGTTTGCCAGCGCAGCTAATCGCGACACTTTTGCCGCCAATCCTGCCCGCTATGCGCCCCAATTTGGTGGCTATTGTGCTTGGGCGGTCAGCCAAGGCTATACAGCCGGGATTGATCCCAATGCGTGGGCCATTGTCGGCGGCAAGCTCTATCTGAACTATAACAAGGACATTCAGACTCGCTGGCAGCAAAATACGGCTGGCAACATTGCTGCTGCCAATCGTAACTGGCCGACTGTCTTGAAGAAATAGTACGACTGAACTTTAGGCCGCGTCTGACGCGTCATCCTTCAGGGCCTTAGCAAGGTCCAGAAGGCGGCGCCGTGGGCGTTCACCCAGACGGTAATAGGCGCGGATCAGTTCCAGGGTTTCTTTCTGGCGCAATACTTCTGGCCCGATCTCATCATCATTGGCCGGCGGTTCGTTAGCTGCCGTCATGTTGGTCAAGCCATCATAGAAATATTGCACCGCGATCGAGAGCGCACCAGCCAACTCAAATAAGCGGCTAGCCGTGATGCGGTTGGCACCACATTCATACTTCTGGATCTGCTGGAAGCGAATGCCCACGCTATCGGCCAATTGCTGCTGGGTCATGCCCATCAAACGACGCCGACGTCGCAAACGGCGGCCCACATGTAGGTCGATTGAATTGGCCATCTAGTCCTCCTGGTCATCATAAACAGAAGCGTCGTGCCACCAGAACGATCCGAAACGGGACGGCCAACGCTGTTACGATGGGTAGATTGCAAGGCCCATGCCGCTGAAGTGAACGGTTTGCAGCACAAGGTGCTTGCCGTAATCGCGCCTCGCGCTTAGCTTGCTGCAACTGCGAAGAAAGCAGTTAGATATCAAAGGGCAGGTCTTTCCATCAAATGGCACAAATCAAAACAATTGGCGTTGT
>VKHH01006649.1:0-16733 GCA_015144975.1 Epipyxis sp. PR26KG
ATAATAATAATAACAATAATAATAATAATAATAACAATAATAATAATAATAATAATAATAATAATAATAACAATAATTAGAAATTATTTGCATTTTGTTCAGAATTCGAAAAAACCAAAATAATAATGGATTTCAGAGAACATTACGCTATAATAATATAATAATATCACAAAATATGCGAATTAAGGAATTCTTAAAGAGCGATTTCCAATAGTAGAATTAATTATAAACTAAATTAAACTAGATTTCATCTCATTTTCATTAGAAAATCTCAACTAATGAAATAAATTTGATATCTCATCAATAATAAATTTGATAAACAAATTAATTCTTCAAAATAATGAGTGACTTGAAAAATGAACTATGTGTCAGAGTCTCAGTCACCAAGAAGTTACAAGACAGAAGAAGTTATAAAAAATCAAGCAAGTTAATGAGAGTAATAATATTACCTGGAGATTTATTAAAATTATTCATGTCATTCTTTCCAACTATAGAACCTAAATATTATTAGTTAATAAACTTATATAAATTTTCATTAATTTTTATCTAATATAATATAGAAATATTATAATTTTTAAATTAGATGACTCATAATCATTTTCTAACATAATAAAATAAATTACAAATTAGTTGATAATTAATTAATTAATAGTAAAATAACAAATAAAACGGATATACAGCACTGTTTAATACAGCATATAGTAAATTTAATTAATAGCTGTGTTCATCACTGTTTTACAAAAGGGTTTACGCAACGCATTTTTGAGAGTGAAAAAGAGTATATGAGGTATTGTAAATAAAGGCTGTTTTTATACCGAGTGGCAAACAAAACTTTTGTCATAAACTCTTTTTATACCGTTGAGTAAAAATTATTATAATGCTGTTTATTGTAAATTGGATGAAATATAATACGACTAATTAGATAACTAGTACCTCCATCAGATGAAACTCCATCAAACATACGAACAGATTTAAGTTTCGATTTGAAATCATAATCATTCATCTCCAAAGAATCAATTGTATTGAGATTATTTGTTGTTCGATTATGACTTTGACAATCAATTGTTAATGTTGATTTTGTTGTCATTGCATTATAAGTATTATTTTTCTCATCTTGAGTTTCTTTAATAGTATGATTACTAAGATCTGTAATACATTGATTTTGATTATTATGATTATTATGAGAATTATGTTTATAATCGCGAATAACAATAGGATAAATGAAACTTCGTTCAACATTAGAACAGCTTTGAATATGTTGATGATGAGGAAACACTTCCATCTGTTGAATAAAAATAGAATACGTGGAAATATTATGGATTATGATAATATTCAAAAAAAATTATTAGAAATTTAAAATATTAATATTTTGTAAGTCCATTTTACAAATAATAATATTGATGTGTAGAAAGTATTTGAATTATAAAGTCCAATAATAAGTATCAATAACATTATAATAAAATTAATAATAAATATAAATAAAAATAATTAAAGTTGCAACATATCATAAATTGAATGTGAATAAATTATCTTTTATTATTGCTTCTATTTATTTTTGAATGATTTCATCCACAATTTCACCATTTCTTCAAACTTATTTTTTTTAAATAATAATAATAACAATAATAACAATAATAGCAATAATAGCAATAATAATGTGTGTCTTACTGATTCGATAACTTCTGAGGGTGATACATTCATACGGATCTTCAATGCAACAAGAGCATGCTTGGTGAAAGCACCGATTCCAAATATGGATGATAAAATGACAATGATTGTTGTTATGACCACTAGTTCCCTAATAATATGAATATGAATACTGTAATAAACCTTATATGATTACTATAGAATATATATATTAAAATATATATAATTATAACTAATAATTAATTATATATTAAAATATAGAATTAAAATATATTTATTATAACTACAAGTAATATATAATAATATATTTATATTTCTAATTACTTATATATATAATATTATGTATCGATAGACTTACCTGTTACCATATATATTCGGGAAATTTGCGGCTAATGCAAACGCAACAGCACCTCTTAATCCTGCCAGAAACACCATATGCATCGTTGGTAAAGTAATATAATCATTATAAACATAAGATAATGGAAATGTATCATGTGTTGCCATTGTTGGAGAAGATAAATTATTATTATAACCATAGATTTTAGAAGCTGTTGGTTGTAAGTAAGAATAAGATGAAAAATATTTACTTTTCTTTGAATTTAAATGAAACCAATTTACCTAAAATGAAAACATATAAACGAATGAAATTTTGCGCAAAATATTGCATATATTATAGCTTATCATATGGTGTATATGGCATAAAAAATAACTAAATAATGTTAATTTATTATGAAATTATTATATAAAAGATTCTTACCAATGATAATAATGGATAAACGTGTACTGCACGGCTTACAATACATAATCCAATGACCGCAAAAGAGAATTGTACATGTTTAAGTTCTATGCGACTTAAAACACAAGATACTCCTAATAATAAGAAACAAGAGCAGTCTGCTAAGTAGGCTAAAGTTTGAAAAATAAATGATGAATTTCGTTTAATTTCCATGGAAAGGTTTTTATTGACATATTTTCTTGATGAAATGCCACAGAAAAATATACCAACAATTCCACTTAATTGTAATATTTCACATATTAGATAAGGCATGTATACTGAAAATATGAATATTGCAACTGGTGTGATCAAATTATTAACGTTTGTCGACACTTTTTTTATATTAATATTGTCATGAGTATGTGATGAATTAAAATCATTATATTTGTAAAATAATGCAATGATAATACCAGAACCATAGCCAATGACAAATGAACCTACTAAAAGAATGAAAAAATTGATAAAATATGTGATAATATCATAGTAAGACATGGAATAGCCAATGTATTTTGTTGTTACTTTAAAAATAGTAATAACTATTGCATCATTTAAAACAGATTCTCCAAAAACAAGATAAAATAAAGTTGGATCAACTTTCAATGATGAATATATTGCAAGTGTTGCTACTGGATCTGTTGATGATAGTAACAATCCAAATGCAACACATTCCATTAATGTTAATGATCGAAAATCATGAAAAGCTGGGAATGTATGAATAGCCCAGTAAATACCAAGGCTAGTTATTGTTGCAGCAATACATGTACCAATAAAAGCCAATGAACAAATCCCATAAATATTATTAAATAATAGTTTTCTTCGTAAATGATATCCAGAGTTGAAGATGACTGGAGGTAAAAATACAAAATAAAATATACTTTGATTGAAGCCAAACTTTGACCAAGGATCAAATAAATCTGTTGTTGAAGCATTTGGCATTCCAATGCGCAAAATACCACCAAATATCATACCCATAATCATCATTATACCAGATTCTGGTATAACAGAGATGTTGTATTTTGAATGTGATATATTCGCTATGGTTATAGCTATTACCAATAAAACAGTAAATATTAGCAAATATTCACTTGTGACGATGTGCTCATTTGATGTAAACCCATTTGATTCCCAACCAAAAACATCATCAATATTCAAAGTGGAGTTGTATTCTGTTGAAGGCATTATGTTTAATGCTTTATTCCGTTGCAAAGGCAATATTATATGAAAGAAATTTGATCAATATCTATAAACAGCTAAATCAATATCTTTGATTTATATGATATGATATGACCTACTGTAATGTTATTTAAATATAAATATAGTGTCATTATATATAATATGTAAAGTGTCGCCAAGCGTCCAAGTGTATCCTTAGATCTTGGATATAATTTAGTCAACAAAATATGATGACACTTGATATAATATGCAATGCGAGGAATGATGGGAGATACTGTAGCAATGATATTACTTGAACATTCAATACTAAATACTGTTTTATAACTGATAATAATAATGTTGAAGTTCCAAATTCCAAATAATACTGTACATTGTACCGTTTCAATTACCACGCAATGCCCAAAATAATCTGATTTAATCCGAATGTAGTTCCATCAATTGCACTCCTACAGCGGTTGGAAATAATAAGTTTACTTCTTATTATATCAATTCCAAATAACTTGTTGATGAATGAACTGACCATTTTTCAATATATCTAGATACTTATCATGAACAAATAAAAGATGAAAATTTTGCGATGGAATTTCGATCCGGAGATAATTGTTATCCATTTTATTAGACTAATTAAAATACCAAAGTTAAAAGTTTTACAAATACTAATAAAAACAGTTGGTGTACTTAATTTCGTTAGATATTTATTATGTCAATCACATTATATGAAAAATTTACTGGTACAGATTGGAATCGATATGCAAAGACAGCAGCTCGCGTTTCATGTATATCTAGTTTTGCAATAGCAATATTATCTTTATTATTTGGTTACAGTGTTTTAATTGGAATATGGACTATATGCGTTGGAGTTGTTTTATCAATATGGGAATTTCCTATCATATTCACATGTATCACTTCCTTTGAACAAATTAAAGAATTATTAACAGAAAAGCTATATTTAAAATATGAAGAGGCAAAAGTATTACTATATTTTTCATTATCAATATTTTGTTACTTTTATTCATCGTTGTGCATTATTGCTGGATTGATATTGGATATTACTGCAGTATTGTTTATTTTTGCAGCGATAAATCGACGAGCAGATGCTGCTGATGGTTTGTCACAAAATATAGACGAAGAATTACCATATGAACCAAAAGTAAATACAATAACATCAACAGCACAAAGCCTCCTTGGTGCTTCAAATAAATTTGGAACTTTTTGAAGAAGTTTCGAAAATTAATTGAATACGTACATTATATTTAAATGAAGAGTGTGCCAATTTTGTTGATGTTGAATTCCTTTTTTGTAAATGAAGAAAATTTTAGTGGAATAATACAAACGTTAAATTAAATAAAATTCTAGATTGAATTAACATAATTGAGACAAGCATGGGTAATAATTCTTGAATAACAAGATTTCCCCAACTAATCTTTCATCATGCAAACAATAGCCTATATGCATATATTTACAAACTGTTAGTGGTTTAACTAACACCTACTTATATAGCGTGTCATAGTTTGAGTTATTGAACATCAGCAATAATGATATAATAGAATACAAATTAATACATATTTTTTCATGTCAAGAATACTTAAAATAACTGAGTATAGTAGCTTGACATGAGCGATGCATTAATCTATAAAATGAGAATAAGTTGATACTACTGTTAACAATATCATTACTATAACTAAAAACTATATTTTGGCTTCATTAACATCTTTTTCAATCATAACCGCCTTGTCAGACAAACTTGACACAGAAACGTTTCTTTCCCATGAATGACGAGGATTGGTTCTCCCAACACCACCACTGACCCGATCCATCATTGAAGCTGGGAGATTATGAGCTATATCCAATTCATCATAATTTCCACCTTTCAGGCCACTCTCTTGATTATTTGATGGTGGATGAGGGGGGAGTGGACGAAATCTACCAGATTGTCTTTGATTTTGTTGTTGTGAACGTGGTGGAGGTGGAGGGGGTCGAAATTTTCCACCATTTTTGATATTTAATGATTGGTCTAAAATGTAAGTTTTATCAATACATTCTCTAATGATGCCTTGAGATAATCGAAATTCAGCTAAGGCTTTCATAGGATCTCCTTCGATTTCAGTGCGAAAAATTGAAGCCGAGAATATTATAGCTAAATTGTTTGAATCCATATTGTTAATGGCTGATTCACCCGCGACTTCACGTAAAAATCTATAATAGATTATGAGTAAAAGGGAGAATTAGGATGTCATTCGTTCATTTGAATCGATCGACTTGATTTACCTCACGATATATGATAACGTTGACAAATTTTCTTTTGGAAGTTCTGCTAGGATGGTACATATTTCACATCCCCAATCTTCACCAAAGCCGGTAGACTAAATCAAGAGTTTCATATGCACAATGATGAAATAAGATATATTTAATCGAATCAAATATTAAACACAATTTAAAGAATACCTCATATTTTTTCATCACTTGAATTAATTTACGATAAATTGAATCAGATACGAGTGGTTCAGACAAGTCTCGAATTGACATCTTTAAGATTTGTGCAATTGAATCAACATCTGATATTAGAAGGACAGATGTGGAAGTCTCATCAGGTAAATCATTTTCTTCTTCATTCTTAGTAGCTTTTTGTTTGGAATTATGCTGCGTGATCAAAGTTGATAATCTTTTATTTTGATTTGAATTTATACTATCAAGATCTCCAATAAGGATGAATTCAGCTTTATTTGAAAGTGAAATCCTACTCGTATACTCTTTTCCATCTCTGTGTAAATATTGTAAACGAATTTTAGATGATGTTAATTCACCTTCATCTCCGGCGATTCTAAAAAGACCAACACGACGAAGGCCATTAACTCGTAAAAATTCTATGCACATTTCAATCAATCTAGTGGTGCCAATGGATGGATCAAACGAACTTGACAAACTGGCCATATTACCATGATACTTCAATCCACGATCTTCATCTTCTTTACGTAAAAACTTTAAAGGCAGTGCTAATTGAGTAGGGGGAATTAATTTTTGAAAATCCAATATATTATCTGATAAAACCAATTTGTTGTAAAATTTTGCACTCAAAAACACTCTAGCAAATTCGAAGAACATTCTAATTGCCACGTTTGGATGAATTATATACATTTTCAGCAAATTTTTTTTGTACGATCGCGGTAATATTGAATAAAATTTATATATTAGAGGATATTGGTTGATTAAGTCGATGCTAGTATGTGCATAAACTATTGAATACGGGTGACCAACAATCTCATTTGTTTTCCTAATGAATAACAGCAAAGTATTACGAAAAATTGTCTCTGATTTTTCATCACTGCGGTATCCTAATCTTGGTATAACAACGATCACAACGTTATTATTTTGATCTACCCCTTGGCTTATGGATCCCGATTGCTCTAATTCACTCAAATCCAGTTCATTAGCTTCTCGCAAATGCTCATTAAAATCCTTTGCGTCAAGTTCTTCTTCAAGTTCATTTTTCATTTTATAAAAATGGCGCAACCAATTTAATTTTAAAATAGAATACTTTTCAATGTAATTTAGGAGCAAAATTTCTCATTTAACTAAAAATGTTTCAATTGAGCAAAGACACAATACTACATAAGGGTTGAAAATAAGCGAAATAAAAATAATAAAACAAGAGTGAGTGGACAGAATTATTGAATTATTATCAATAATGATGCGTAAACCTTCGTTTGTCATATGATGAATAAAAACAAATCATGAACTTTTTACAACCACCGTAATTTCAATGGACTGACGTGTATGGATTTATTAATGAACGCTATCATTCTCAATAAAGCAGCGTAGAGCTTATTAGGAGGACTCTCTGTTCTATTTTATAGCTCGTTCCTCTCGTTTTTTTTGTTTACTTGACATGATTTGCTCCATTAATATTCATTCATTCATTCATAATTTATTTATAGCTTTCATCATCCAGTATCCAACAGAGCCTTCTAAAATTTGCATTAAAAAAACAGAGCCTTAATAAATATATTTGGAAAACAGCCAAAAAAAACATTCTACGATAGATTCCAACTACATTCAATACTGAACCATCATTTTTGACTGTGCGAATAATAAGCTATTATTAATATAATAATTTAATTGTTATAATATTAGCTGAAAATATTGTTCGTTATTACAGTAACTACGTTACCAAATCATATTTCACAGTATTCATTCATTTTTCATTTATCTCTGCTTTCTACTAGCTTTATATTGACTAGCTTTGAAACGATTGAAGCTCATCAAGAAAAACACAAGTAATGGTGGCTACTTCGCATGACTCAGACATAAAAACAAAATGTTGGTAAATTGATGAAATTTTCATTTTTTAATGTTCGTTTAAGGAATTAATTAATCAATTTAAAAAAGTAGAATGCGAATAATTAGACCATCATTCATTCATATATATATTTACAGACCATGAATTGAATATGCTCGGTGGTGTTTCTAATGGTGCTGGATAATAATCAATCCATAAGATCTGATCGAAAATTATTCCCAACTGTCCATTTTTTATTAATAAATGATGTCTTACCCTCCTTACTCGCTAATTGGGTGGCAATTATATCTTGTTCATCAGTATATGCGAGTGTATTAGAATTTTATAATCATTTTAATTTTATTCAATAAACGACAATTTAGGATCATCATCTCTGTCATTATCTCAAATAATTAAATATGGTTTCCAGTACCACTAATCCTTCGTTGGTAAAAAGTCGGGATCATACAAGTAGTAATTATCTTCAAAGCCTTCGAAGAAGACATTCGCCATATCATCATCATCCCAATCCTCAAAACCATCGGGGATGTGTTCTTTAGATGAATTTACTGCTGCTAGACAACACTCTGTGATATCCACCCAATCAAATTTTCCTTCCATCTTAAGAGCGTCAATATAGAGCTCCACTCTATCATGTCTAATGCAGCTATATTTTTGTAGAATATCTTGTCCAAGTAAGGCATGTTTCCGTCGTTTCAAAATGTCACCAACCGCCTGCTGTACTAACGTATCGATATCATCTTGTTCAAAAATGGTTTCTAACAACCCTCCTCCCAAACCTTACATGAAATTAATATCCTCTGTACATAGAGCAAAGCGAAGTTTTGATAACTTAAATTTATGCTCCCCTTCTTTACCAGTCATAAGTGAAACGTTAAAGCATTCTTGTGAAGGTTTCATTTCAATGATTAACACTGGAAATATTTCACCAACACAGCTACTTTTTCCAATTCTCCATCGATAATCTGTCATCTTTCTAGATTGATGAGAAGATGGATAAGTTGTTATCAAATCATTGATTTGATAAGATTCTTTGAAATTCAGTAACAAAGAATTACATCTGGTGTCGATCATAATTTTTTCAACTTGTATTGGCCCAAAGAAGTTATCAATGAAAGGTAAATAAAATTTCTTTTTGTTGTTCATAAACGAATAGAAAACGACTCCATTATTCAATTTCTCTACACTATCCACAGAAGAACTGAATTGTTGAAATTTTACATCATTTTTAAGCTTACAATTTTGTGAAAAAATCCTATTTAAGTTAGTTATATTGTTGAATAAAACCTATACTTAGACCTAGTATTACTAAAATTAAGAAGTACAGTAACTTCATCATTTCAATATCAATACAGTAACTTCATCATTTGAAGTACAGTACTTGATCTGTACAATTCAATATTGAATTTCAATCAAGTAACAGCAAATAAATAATTAATATATTTTCAAATCCAAAAGCAACTGAATTCCGGAATTCACAGTCTCCACCTGGGTTTTTGGTCGGTGTAAAAGGTTCATTAATTTATCAACATTTTCTTAATAATAACATAAAACTACTAATAATAACAATGAATAATAATGCCAGAATGGTTGAATTCAACTTATCACTCAATTTTTGTAATTGTAGCATCCCAAATTCATTGAAGGCTTATAATTAATTGACATCAAATATTGCAGACATAGCAAGTGATTTTTTTTTTTGTCAACCAGCAACAAGCAACAAGCATTTGGCCAGACAGCAAGCCATCCAAAAGTAGCCATTACGTGTGTAGAAAATTCAGTGCACGGACTTGTTTAATAAGTGGTGAGTGAACAATAATAATTGGATAATTTTTTATAATTTCCAGAATAAATTGTTATTTTATCATTAGCTTTTGATTCTTCGTTCTTCAGTTCGCATTCAGTTCGTAGAGAAATATTAACCTTAGTTCATACCTTTCACTTATACTCTCCACTTTAGAATCCTAATAATCATTAGTACTAACACTAACAATCTAGAATCTAGACATAAACGCAAGCGTTTTATTTCACCATGACAGTAATTATGTGATTAGTGTTAGTGTTAGTACAAATGATTATTAAGATACTTCAGTGGATGGTATTAGTGAAAGGTATGAGCTAAGATTAATAATTCTCTGCGAATTTGATTATTTGAATTTATTTAAAAGAAAGATATAAGTTTCATTACAATTGAAATAGATACTGTATCAATGTAGATTCGACAATATATTTCTAAAAATATCTTAGATTTTATGGTACATTTTAAACTATGTGGATGACAGTCAATTTGATTAAATAATATTCTCTTTATTTTATCTGCACTAGATACAGTATGAGTTCTCAAACCTTAAAGGATATAGCAGCTGGTAAGTTAGATAAGCTCAAGAACGATAAATATGTACATTATCATTTAAAATAATTCTTTTGTAAGATTTTTATTGTATGACATATTTATTGCATTTACTAAAGGACATGGGAAATTTGAAGAACTAAATAGACGAGTGATTGATATTATTACCTTTAATGGACCCAAAACCTTCAACGAATTGGTTTTGATTTACAAGAAACAAAACTACTCAACCCAGAGCAATTTAACAGATTCATTGAAATTTATTGATGTTAACTTAAAACTGAAGCAGTACATACTAAATATTCCAAATATCTCCATGCGCAATGCTGCAGATATTAACAGTGAAGTAGTTTTTATAGTCGACGGCAACAATAACAGAATTAATAATAATAATAGCGAACCCAAGATTGAAGATAGGTTTGATTATAATAACTGAAAAACTTTTGAATTGTGCCGAATAATTAAATTGATTTTCGTTAGATTGCCTGTGTTGTCTCTTCCCAGAAAGCCGTTTAAATTTAACTTGGATAAATTTGCTCCAAAGATTGCAACCCAAGCTGCAACAGTATCAGATAAAGTGGATTATATAGCCAATTCAGATACACCGAAAACCAACATTTCTATTTCTTATTCCATTTCTTCAACACCCACACCTCAGATCAACATAGAAAAAAATGATGATGCAAATGTCAATAGACCATTTGATACTTTAGCAAAGCAATATGTATGTCAATCAGTTCTGGCGCAGGGAGTCAGAGGGGATGCAAAAGAATACGGAGTAGTGAAAATCAAAAATGAATTTTCCAATAATAATCGGAATCATAACGTTTCAAATGAAAAAGAATTATTGAAAGGTAACATAAATTCATTTTATTTGTCTATCTCCTTGTATTGATAAAGCTTCCCTCCCGTCTGATGAATATTCAGATTTTGGCAGCAAGTGTGTGAAATTTTACAAAAGTCGCAGCAGATCTGACAAACGATTGTTGTTAAGATTGATTACAGGTATTATCTTATTTTAATGTAATAATTGTTAACTCTTGGAACTTTCTTTTTTAATTTGTCAATGCGTAGATCCGGTCCTTAGACGATTAAATGCAACCATTATTTTATTACTTTCCGAGAAGCGAGAGAGGGTATCTATAAAGGATTTGAAAGAGCAATATTATGACTATGTTTTTCGTGTAATAAATGAAGATTTGAAAATTAAACTATCCGAAACTGTGATAGATAAGGAATTTGATAGTTTCGAGCAGTATTTGACGCTTAGTCCATTTATATTTTGTGAAAGGGCTGTGTATTGTCTTGATAACTCAATTACTAATCGTTATCGCAAAACCGCAGCAAAGGTTTTGAGAGCTGATATTGACAAAATTCTTGATTTTATGAAAAATCAAATTATTTCGTAAGTTTTGTAAAAATTATAATGTTATTATAATATACATAATAAGTATTGTGTATCCTTTGCTTTGATTTTAGAAACTGTGAACAATTAGAAGCATTTCGCCATGTGTGCTTTTATGCAGTACAAGATTCCACAACAAATCAAAATCTTCTTGCCAAAGTTGTATCAAGTAAGAATTTTTTTTGCAGTGCAAATCGATTAAATTGAAACCCTCGTTTGTCTTACATATTCTTTATTAGATGATACATTGCGTCCAATTAATATAGAATTGATCGAATCACTTCTATCCAAAAAATGTATGCAGAAAGACGAATTAGAAGCTTCATTGCAAAAATCAATCTTACGTTCTCCTCTTGGACTTATCAAAACAGAAGGATTTCAAGATTTGCATGAATACCTACGCCATTGTCCATTTATTAATATTAATTATAAAAATAGTTCACTTCTATTATATTCATTACATAATTCTATTGTTGAAGAAAAAGAAAATGGAAGGAGAGATTCAATATTGGATATTGATTGTTTCCTTGATTATATGAGAAATGAAGTGAAATCGTAAGTTTTATTTTTGTGTAATAAACCCTTTCAAATAATTTATTATTGATATACATTGTATTTTATTAGAAAATTAGAAATATATAAAGCAGCAGATAGTTCTACGGTTGAAGATGAGCGATCAGTTGAAGAAGTTGTGAAAAATTTGAAAGGTATCAAAAGTCGTTTGATACTAGTAGCATATCAGATTAAATTTTATTAATATTTATAGAGCTTCTCAGTAAAAGGTATTTTGGAAAGAGTGCGAAACATAACTCTCCATTACATGATCCATTATTACTCACTAAAGCTTGTGGTAAATATAAATTTTATTGATATGTTGATCCTTTGTTAATATTAAATTGATTCATATCCCAATAGGTTCAGATATGAAAAACGTCAATCGAATTGTTCTGCAAATATTTCAGAAAAATAAATTATTAAGTGCTACACGGTTATCTGAATTGTATTCTATGAACCATTCTGCATCATTACTTCATGATTTAAGTTCTTGTGGATTTTCTTCAATTGAACAATTTTTATCAAATTGCCCATATACATATATTCATGTTAACCCAGTGAGTAATGTTTACGCACTGGACAAACTGATTCCAAAAGATCCTAAATGGATTGATAGTGTTTTGTTGCATATGCAGAGAGCTGCTGTGAGGTAATTTTATTAATTCACCTTTATGATATTTACTCTGACCCTCGAACAACAACTTCCTTCTTTATAACCCGATTTTTGCTCTTTTTACCCTAAAGTTGATACTATTATTTCATGTAAAACGCGTTAATTCATTTTCCTTTTCTTCGTTCGAGGCTGATTCGAAGCATAGGATAATGGATTAGTGAAGCCTAAAAACTTTAAGTTTAAACACGAATTAATTATTTAACTAGTTAGTTAAAGTTTTAACATGAGCTGCTGTATTTTCTGCTGTAGTAGTTTGTAATTTATTTTTTGGCTTATAGATATGGACATCCACGAATTACTAACCAAGTGCAGGAAGCAACAATGCAGATTGATCCTCCACAAAGTTCTTTGGACGAAGGAAACACGATTTTAGTCAATTTAGACAATGTTGATATACAACCCATGGAAGATGGTGAGATGTATGATGGAGATCGTTTCGTTTCAAACGATGTAATTGTTTTGAATAATAATTCTGACCAAAAACATGATATGATGGAGACTGGGGATGATATACTTGCAATTGAACGTGTTGAAAACCAGTCAAATAAGAACAATGCAAGAAAATATTCGGACTTTGTTGCAACTAATACAGTTGTAGATGATATCCCACAGAAGCGAATTCATATAGAAGACATTTCTAAAATTACACCATCCTCACAACAACAGCAACAAATTGAGGATAACACTTCTAACGAAGAGAATTATCAAGAAGTTGAGATATTTTATGATGCTGTTGTGAATCATGTTTTGGAAAAATTAATGACGTTTTCGAGCAATTCAAATAAAATTAGAGCTCCTGCGGGCAGGAATTTGTATAAAAATGATCCTGTTTGCTTCTGGAATACTGCCAAGGATATCATTGCAGAGAAATATTCTCTTGAAGTTGGTCTTGGTGAATTTAATAAAGACAATGATTCTAATATTGATTTCCAGAATAAAAAGCGGAAATTCATGTTATACGGTAATATTAATGATATTAATAATGCAATAGAAGAGCTTAAAACAGTAGTTCCTATTACAACACCAAAGAACAACGAGCTAACCGACGCTAATAATAATCTCTCTTTTGAGAATTTAATTAGTGAAAATGTTAATTGTGAAAATGTAACACCGATTTCTCATACTTCAGCCATTGATAACGATGCTGTTCGACAAGGATTAGTAGAATTTGAGGATGTGAAATCACTAGTGGATCAGCCTATTGCACTTATCCCAAGTATTAATAAAACCGTCGATGCTTCCACCACTCATCATTATATGCCTACCTACACAACCATACAACATAATGTTGAAATATCAATGGCTGTAACTGGTGTTAATTTCAATACTACTCCCCATTATCCTTCTTATTCGTGTGTGCCAGTTGGATTTGTTCAACAGACAACTACAAGCTGGCCACCTCAGTTGATTCATAATGCTGAATCAATGAATATAGCGAGTAGTTTGCATCCAACAGTTCCATCTATGGTTGCTGCTTCTACACTGAGGACAGTTCAAGATAGTAAGATTTATAATCCGCCAATTCAAATCAAAGCTGAGAATATTGAAATTAATCAACAAAAATCATGTAAATCCATCAAAATAAAGAGTGAAAAAATATCAGAAAATTATACTGATTCTAAAATTAGTAAACTTTCGAATGTAACAGTTGAATCCTTACTTGAAGATGCAGATAGATCAATCACAGAACCAATCACAAGTTTAGATGCATTCACTAAGCAATTCGATTTAATTGAAGAATTGACAAAGTCCCCAATATTAATAAGTGAAGTTTTGCCTGAGCCCTTATATGCAGCTCATTCGAAATCTGAAATTATTGACTTATCTGCTGCTAATAATAGAAATGAAATTAACGAATTAAATCCTAAGATTGATGATTATGAGGTACCTCCAAATAATGAAAAAAACATTGACGAGTTAAGAAAAATATTAGATAAAATCTCGAAAGAATATCCAAATATTAATGAGATTTCAATAAATAATTTTAAGAAATTAATTACAAATCAACAAACTGATTTATCAGATGCTGAGATTGGAATAATTATTAAAAAATGTATTAGTTCTATTAAATCAAATGATAAGAATAATAATTATAATTATATTTATTTAGAACTTTTAGTCGAAGTTGATTGGTTAGTTGATCAATTAATAAAATTACAATCGAATCCAATCACATCAGATAATTTAGAGATTTTGTCATGGTCATTATTCTCAATATTAAAATGTAAACCAAATGAAACGTCTTATAACCGTATATCACGTCTCAGTGCATTTAAAGATGAACAATATGTGATAAATCTACAAATAAAACTTGGAAATGCTTTAATTGATCGCTTATTATTTGCAACATTTCAACCACATTTTAAAACCAAAGCCATAGTATTAGGATTGGAGCAAACCATAAACATAGAATCAGCGTATACACATATGTCACATATGGTTGATGTGAATCCTTTTCAAAATTCCAGCAGATTGTTTTTCAAATTTTTGAATTATATTAATGAAGCATGTCCATCAGATTGGATCTTTACTCCTACTGAATATTCAAAGGTATTTTAATAATTTAAGCAACTACAGTAGTAATTATTATATATAAACCATAATATTATAATTATTTTTTTATAATATTTTCTATTTCGTCATCTGGCTTAATTGCAATTATAATTAAAAATATTACTGTATATACAGTATATCATATTAATATTTGTTCATCAATATATATTTATTGTACATTTATCAGATTATAGAATGTTTCGCTTTCAATCGATATCCTATTGCAGAAGTTTCTAAACAAATTCAAAATATTAATAATCATTTTAAATATGATAATATAGAATTTAAGATTGAAAATGTGAAGATGGGTGGTATTTGTGGTGGATTAAATGCTTTATTAAAACAAGTTCATAATATAGAAGATTGTAATATATTACTTCCAATTTTCAAATATATTGGTTATATTTTATCAGAAATTAATAAAATTCAGATGAGTGTGGCTAAAGCTCCTCATACTAATAATACTACTCATATTAATAATTATAAAACAAAAGAATATCATAATATAAAAGTGATTATTGATAAAATTCCAATGGAATCATTATTAGACTTCTGTTGTTTAAGACATTCTAATAATAATACAAAAGAAACCTTTGATTATTTTGCATCCAGTTTAGAATTATCTACCATTATGAAACATTTAAATGTAATGGATTATTGCCAAAATCTTGTGAATAATAATAATAATATTAATAATAATAATAATATTAATAATAATACTACTAATAATAAAAATGATAATAATAATAATATTAATAATAATACTACTATTAATAAAAATGATAATACAAAAATTGATGAAAAGAAAATAGTATTATTTATAAAAATATTAAATAAATTGAATGATTTCCTTCTCACTTGTGTTGGGAAATATTTATTTAATAAAGATGGACTAGATGCATTTTTGGGTCAAATTGGTGAAGTTTTTATTTTTTATCATAATAATTACCATAAAATAATAAATAACCAACAAAATTCATCCACTCATTCAAAAATAAAACCATTTTTACCAAAAATAAGTTTATTAACCTTATTAGAGAGTTTTTCTTTTCATCAAATTACTATTTCCACCATCAATATGAAGAAACTGATTGTTGGAATATGGCCATATAATAATGATAATTATAATAATATTCATGATATAACATTATTATATTCTAATTTACAAGGTTGGAATAATAATAATAACAACAATAATAACAATAATAATAATGATAATAATAATAACAATAATAATAATAATAACAATAATAATAATAATAATAATAATAACAATAATAATAATAACAATAATAATAATAATAA
>VKHH01006650.1:0-16732 GCA_015144975.1 Epipyxis sp. PR26KG
TCTCCTTTTTATGGCTGATAAGTTTGAACAAAAAAATAAAAGATCAAATATCTCTTAAAACATAATAATTATTATTAATATTATTATTATTGTTATTATTATTTTATTATTATTGTTATATTGTTATTATTAATACTTTATTTTAATAGAAAGTTGAAACAAATGGAGTCGAATCTTCTTCGATGGATGAGAATGAGGATATTTATGATGATGAAGAAGATGCAGGTGTTAGTAAAGAAATGGCCAAAATATTTACTATCGAAGAACGAATTCCTTATTTGATAATTCATAGTTTATTACATATGCAAGGATATGATCATGAAACAGATGATGATTGGGAAATAATGACAAAAAAGGAAGAAGAATTAATTCAAGAATATAAGAAAACAAATAAAATAAATTAATCATTTCTACACTATATCGAGTAGACGAGAGTGACTTCATATTAATGCCTTTATTAAATAGTTGGACACTAATTATTATAATTATATCATCATATTATTATATTAACAATGTTTAATTATTATTATTATTATTATTATTCATTTTCATAATTTTATAATGTTAAAATATAAATATTTTTTTCGAATCAAAGCCGAAAATAATGATTAATAAATTTTATTGTACTATTTTTCATTGATAAAAACTTGTTGATTGGAAATCTATTTTATTTTATTTTTGTTTGATTTAGATTCGTCATCATCATAAGTTTCTATTTAGATACAGAAACTCAATAACTTCATAATTATTACTAGAAATTGGAATTATTATTGGCATTAATAAATTATTGTCCACATTAATGTTGCTGTTGTCATTATAATCATTACGTTCATCAATAATGTGGCGATGGTTGAAGATTGTTTGTGTCGCATCAGCGAAGCGAATATTGTTATAATTGAAGTTATTACTATTGCCAATACCAGCGGTACCAGCTGAACGCTATGAAAGTCTTGATTTCATTAGAAAACGAATTGTCGGATTATATATATTCTAATAGCTAAAATATTACATTTCTAGAATCTTGTCTATTGAAAATTAATAACTTATAATATTCGATATTGTTGAAAGGAATACTGGTAATTCTTCATCCATCAAGTTATTGTTAGTAAAGTAAAGTATGTGAATATTTCAGAAAGTTCATGAGTCATGAGTGTGTTACAGGGAAGAGAGTAGAGTGAATTTTATTTGATATTTTTTGAATGATTATGGGATTGATTTAAAGAAGTAAGGTATAGCTAAAGATGAGAGGGCACTCTATTATATTTTCTTGCTTATTTAAAAATAATTGTAATTCATTCATTTTTTTTACAAACATAATATTTATAACCCTGAATAAATATTCAAGCTGTGTCAGTGGTGGGTACTATTCAAACGAATGAATGGATAATTTTTTTAAATTCATTATGATTAAATATATATCATATTTTGTTTAAAATAGTAAGTATTGATATAGATAAGTAGTATCATGTAAGTATATCTTACAAAATAATAATTTAAAAATGAAAAGTCCGCAATATGAAATTCATTATAAATAATATAATACATCATAAACATCCTATTATTATTATTATTATTATTATTATTATTGTTATTATTATTATTGTTATTATTATTATTATTATTATTATTATTTTTGTTATTATTATTATTGTTATTATTATTGTTATTATTATTATTATTATTATTATTATTATTATTATTATTGTTATTATTATTATTATTATTATTATTATTATTATTATTATTATTGTTATTATTATTATTGTTATTATTATTATTATTATAATTTTTGTTATTATTATTATTATTATTGTTATTATTATTGTTATTATTATTTAGAATCCGATATATGATTTCCCTTTAGGACGTGATATTGATCTTGGTTTCGGTCGATTATTTTCCAATTCTTCCTCAGCTTGAATTCTTCGCTCAGCTTCTACCTTTCTCAGTTCAGTTGTAGCTTGCTTACGTCCCATTCTTCCTCGAAAAGCAGCGGCGAGTTTTGCAGCTGCAGCATGTCTTTCGAATGCACCAACATGTCCCCCTCCCCCTCCATTATTATTGTTATTATTATTGCCTGGTCTTGTGTTTCGATTAGCACTTGGTGGCCTATTATTATTACTCTGTCCAGGCCTTTGCTATTAAATAACAATAAATATTTTTTTAATTCATAATAAAATATAATTTCCTAAACGATAAACGGTAAAAATTAACCTGTAGTTTCGCTTTATCTCTATTATCCATCCCGCCATACAACTCCACATTCGCAGCATCTATACCTTGTTGAGCTAATCGATTTCGAACATCATTCATGTCTTTCCCTTTCATACCTAACTCATTATTAATCGTTTGAACTGATTGAGAACCATCTTTATTCGTCACTAACACGCGTCTATTAGCAGTATTAGCTGCTGCTCCAGTACCACCAGCAATCCTCCAAGCATTTCGAATCATAAGTTCGAAATAATCATCACCATCGATTGATGCACTAACACCTTTATAATAATCCTCAAATTCAGGTAATGTGATAGTTCCATCATGGTTACCATCCCATACTGCCATGAAATCTTTCATTGCTGCTTGGCGGGTCTTTTTCCCTTGTTGAACTTCAGGCACGCTAATATAATATAATATCGAATAAGATCAGAAGAGGGCTCAGGTCAGGTTAGGTGATACTATGTTAACAATAGTACTTATCAAAATTAAAATCAAAATCAGATTTGTGGAATTTTGTGTGAATTATTAGTGAATAGCCCCTGAATGTGGTTCCCCGACCAAACATGCGGGATATATTTTCAAAACGAATATTTTCTCACTAATCCCGGGTACTGCGTGTAAGTAGTACCTGTCAACATTATAAATGGCAAGCATTTCATCAATCGAAACTTCTCCAGATCCATCTCTATCAAGGATATTAAATGCCATTTGAACCATCTTTTTCCTTCTTTCATTTAAATCGCCTCGAATGCCAATAAGGAATTCATCGATATCAATGAAACCATTCCGATCACGATCTATAACACCAATACAAACACATCTCATTAGCTTCAACAACTCAATATTATCAGACAATCGTGTGAAATAAATTACAATTATTATTATTGACACAAATTATATAATTATAAAATATCAAAATGTTTGCGAGATCAATTTCAATATTAGCATAATCAAGAATAGCAATGATCTGATCTGATTAAAGGAACATTGTGACATGCAGTATATCAAATATGAATTATTTCTTACCAAAATATGAAAATATATCATCTAATTCCCTTAAGTTCAAATCAATTCCATAATCTCGAAGACCATACCTTACATTAAATAAAATAATAATAACAATAATAATAAATATACTATCATTTTTATAAATTATTACTAATGATTTTAAGAAATTTGTTGTTGTTGGCATTGAATAAAATAAATAATAATATTATAATTATTACAATACATACATTATTTTAAAATAATAAAATGATGATATTATGATAATGCTTATTGCAATCAATAGTATTGAAAAAAATTCTGGTTTGTTTATAATTTAAAAATGAGCAGATATTATAAATGGTAAAAATGCGATTGTAAATAATAATAATAATAATAATAATTACTTCAATTCATCTTTTGATAACTTTTTATCTCCAGAATCATCCATGACTGCTAATGTTCTATAATATAAAATAAATAATATTATTATTATCGAAAATTTAATTGCATGTCACAACATCACATCATCACATATCTCTCACTACCTTTGCAATCCTTTGATTCCTGCCATTTCTCCACACCTCTCTAATATTTTCTTGATCACTCGTTCAATAACATTCGTATTCGATTTTAAACTTTGTTTATCTTTACCAAATCGATTCGTTAAGAGCTCATGAATACATGATACTTCAACAGAACCGATATTTTTCGGATCAACTGCCTTCCATAATAGCTTTAATTGATCTCTTGTTAAATTAGGATCGAGGGTTGCCATTCTAAAAAGTAATAATAATCATGTAAATAACCATAATTAAATAATTGATTTGAATTGACTAATTACAGATTATATTATTGTATAGAAAGGAGCATACCGGTTGATAAATGCTCCCATGGGGATTCTAGGTGTACTACTCACTGATGATACCTATGAAATCAATGAATTAGTTAGATTACATGTTACCAAGAGTATTATATTAACAAATGATGTATGTATATTATGCGATAAATCTTATTAATAATAATGATGATTTTTTTATTATTGTTATAAACATTATTTTTATTATTTGATATTATGATCAGCATTATTATTTAATATAAACCTGTAATTTTATGCAAAGCGCTTCTAAGGGAATCGGAGGTGTGTACAAGTGTGCATGTAAGCTATCGAAAGGATCGAATTTAGAGCCAGCTCCACGTTGAGGCTTATCATTTTGAGCTTGTTCATAATTATTACTACTATAATTATTATTGGACCTCATTGGTTGCTGCTGTGGTCTTTCTTCAGATTGTCTATAGCGATTATTACTCGTACTACTTCTACTTGAAGGGAGGGCTTCATCTCCTCCTGTACGTTGCCATGCGTTCATTGGTGGAGTATTTCTAGAATATTGTTGCTGTTGCGTTGATCCACGCTCTCCACCACCACCCAAATTATATTTTGATTTTGATTTCGCTTTATCTCTATTATCCATCCCGCCATACAACTCCACATTCGCAGCATCTATACCTTGTTGAGCTAATCGATTTCGAACATCATTCATGTCTTTCCCTTTCATACCTAACTCATTATTAATCGTTTGAACTGATTGAGAACCATCTTTATTCGTCACTAACACGCGTCTATTAGCAGTATTAGCTGCTGCTCCAGTACCACCAGCAATCCTCCAAGCATTTCGAATCATAAGTTCGAAATAATCATCATCATCGATTGATGCACTAACACCTTTATAATAATCCTCAAATTCAGGTAAGGTAACGAGTCCATCGGCTTCAGTTCTTTCCCATTGTTTCATAAAATCTTTGGCTGCTTCTTTTATTGTCATTTTCCCGGCTCTAACTTCAGGATGCCAGTTAAAATCATAAACACTGGTCATTTCTTCAGGAGTTATTTCTCCGGATTTATCTTTATCGAGGATATCAAACGCCATCTTCACAAACCGTTTTCTTCTTTCATTCATTTCACCTATATGAAAGAAAATATTATGATCATTAAGAAAAACACTATTTTTATTTAATTTTTTAATTACAATATAATCCAATTAGAAAAGTTTGAAATGTGTCATTCAAAATTCTACTCTATCTTGTAGAAGAAATATGCATTGTGATATGTGAATAATAACGTAACTATTTAAGGGGATCAAGTAGAGTAATCCATATCATAGGACGAGCGATTATTGAGTGTAAGAATGATTTACGGTACCTTTAATTCCAATTAAAAATTCATCAAAGTCAATAGTTCCGTTTCCATCGCGATCAAAATAAAAAAATACTTGTTCTACTTGAGTTGGTGTCAAATCAATTCCATAATCACGCAAACCAAACTTCAACTCATCTTTAGTAAGTTTTTTATCTCCATTATCATCCATAATTGACAATAACTTCGCAATACTTCGAATCCCATTAGCTCCTCCGCGTTCTACGATCTTTGCGCGAACCTTTTCAATTATATCACCGGAATCTAAAGCTTTGGCGGCTAGTTGACGAGCATCAAATGGTTTAGCTGGTGCAGTCTTATTCAATCTTTCCAGATTTTCTCGGTTTAAAGCACTATTATTTCGATTTTGTTGGGTTCGAGTGTTTGGTTTTTGTTGAGATGGTGACATAGAAACAGGCGAATTCAAAAGACTCTCTGTTGCAATAGAAGGATTTGAGTTGGTAGCACTGAAAGGCCTGCCACCTCTCATGCCAGAAGATGATCTAGGCCGATATGCACCACTAGTGATTCGTATATTATCATCCCCAGTAATAGGATTTCGTTCCCGCATTCGACCTGCGGATTGAGGTCGATTTGCATTTATACCTGCTCCTTTACCCTTCCGATATTCCATCTGTTCTCCACCAATATTAAATCCATCATTCAAAGTTCTCGCATTCTGTTGCTGTTTTTGAATCTTTTGGTTAATAATCATTGCAGAAGTGGTTTTATTTGCAACATTTCGAATAAAATCTTTATTTTTAAGTTGTTCATTTTTAGGTTTGAATAAATCTAAAAAATCTGGCATGAATTGACATACTAATTCGCCATCTGATATTCGAATTTCTCCAACACGATGAATGTTAATTAAAATATTTCTATTCTGCGATATGCAACGACCAACTGTTGCCATAAATCTCCCATATATTCTATCAGCAGCTTCGCGTGATAAATTTGTTTTATTAACTAATTGAGCGAAGTTAAGACTTGATGTTGGAATATTCTCGAGATTTGGTTGTGGACGTTGTTTAATTCTAAATTGACTCGTCAATTCATTTGAAATGACAAATACAGGTTCCAATGATGTACTTAAGGAAAACGTACCAAAAGAGTTGAGTCGAACTCCTTTTCTGATTTGAAGCTGTTGTGCAACCACTGGTCCTATCAAAATGCCAAAATATACCATTAAAAATCAAAACTATTGTGGTGAGTGCAGTAAATAAAAGTAATTCGAACACTAAATGTGCAATACAAGAACTAGTATAACCCTACAAAATTCTATCAGATAAAGTTGCTATTATTGTAATTGTTTGTAAAAATTTAAACATAATTGATAATTGAGTAACAATGTATGAAATGATGAATGTGGAAATTATGATGGAATCCAATTTGAAATTTCATGTGTTAGTTATATTGCATTTACCGATTCCATGCCATACAGTTAAGATTTCTTCGAGTGATATTTTATCATTCAATGATTTGCATGTTAGTTCGCATAGTTGATGAGTTGAGACATCGATTTCATCCATTGAATAGCAAACTAATAAAACTTTTCAAAACTTAGTTAATAAATGTGCAGTATTCGTTTTCGTATTCAAACAATCACGATACAGTATGGTCCTTTTGTTTTATTAAATTATCCTCGTACCTCCTTACAGTATATATATCAATATATATTTATATATTTATATATTTATTATTTTTTTAAAAAACTGTTTTCAAAATGAATGAATGAATGACTTTTACGAATCTAATGCAAGAGGATTGTGGCATTAACAAATACAAAATATGAATTTAAGGTATGATATGCATATGAAGTGGGTTAAAGCAGTACAGGAGGTAAAAAGTGGTAAATAAGGAAGTTTGATATGACTAGCTTTTTTACCATAATTACTAAAATAGCTTCGCACCAAACAGATCACCAAGTTCACAAGGTGTTAAATGTTTAACAGTCCATTATTTGCGCACCTGATTTCCAGATTTCTGATTCAAACATTCATCAAATCATCAAATTGCTGCAACTAGTCAACACCTACCATTATTATTTATTCGCTCCGACCTGTATATACTGTAAGTATATACAGTATAACTCACAACTAATGCAAATAACATAATAAATATAAATGCAAACAATATCACAGCTACTACTTCAACAACTAACTCAACATATAATAATAATAATAATAATAATAATTATAATAATAATAATAATAATAATAATAATAATAATAATAATAATACAATAAATCGATACAAATAATACAACTGGTGTAACTTCTAAAAAATACAAATTTCTAAACATTATTTATTCAAGTTCAATTACTGTAGTTCTATAAATAAATAGTCCAGTAAATCAAATTTATCAGATGTGCTAATAACAAATAATGATGTTGTGTTTGGACCGACAGGAAGAAATAGTTTTAATTCATCATAACGAATATATCAACAAGCTTAATACGAACAAGTTTAGTAGGAAGAAATCAATAATTTGTTGCTAAACGTTTTTGTGTGATTCTACATATTCAACATCAGGATCATCTATTTTAGGTATACAAATAATACTACATTTACATGAGGTTCAAATACTTTTCAAGATGTTGTATGTAATAATGCTTTATTAACAACTCATTATCTACAGTATTATTATTATAAATAATTGAGGTGTTTTGAACTCAGGCAGGAGTTCAACAACAGCAAATTACAACAGGAGTTTTAATTAATTACAACAGCAAATGGTGGACGAGCGACGGATTATTAGCAAAGGCAGGTAATGATTTATTATTAACAACTTTATATAATAATAGGAAATAATACATTTTGTAATAATTCAACAACAAAACAACAATAAGTCGTCGTCCAATTGTTTTAAGTCATATTTCAACATTAAGTTCAAATGCGGAATCACAAATAAATTCTAAAACAGATTTTTCAACAGTTCAAAGTAATAATAATAATGTTTGGACAGGAGGAGGAGTACATTATTTTTAATAATAATACAGTAGTACTTTTTTAACGACCCCGTACTAAAAGTTATGGTGATACAACTTATCCACTTAGAACAAGTGCAAATACATTTATTAGTAGTGGAAGAAATAACACTTTTATTAGTAAGTAGTGGCAATAATACATTTAATGATAATTTAAATATTACTGGTGGTATTTTTTTGAATATTATATTATGACCACCACCATCATCCACCACGACAAAAAATGGTGCGGGTGTTATTATTATGCTCGCAACAAATAATAGATCTGTGTCAGACAAATATTTATATTTTGTTTTTTCTGGTTCTAATGATGGTTCGTGCGTGAAATACAGCAATGGATTATCACATACTAAATAATAACGACTATTTACTGTTGTGGTCTGGTTGGTGGTGATTTTTTATGATGCACTCGGTTTTTAATAGCTCCTTCTTTGAGAGCCGTTCCAACTAGTCAAGAAGAAGGCACCAAGAGACGGGATAGTACTGCGTACGTACAGGAAACAACATAAATCATAGTGCAAATTTAACAGTTGCAAGCGGATTTACAACATCTTTACAACATACAACATCTTTATCATCTTCAGAATATATCTTCATCTTCTGGACGGATTATGTACATTGAACAGTTTAAATGTTTTGGGAATAATAATATTATTATCTGGGTTTTTAAAGTCGTCAAAAACTTAAATTCAATTACGTATATAAAATAATATTCAACTGGTGGAGCTAATGTTGTTATTTCCTTATTAGTTATAAAAGTTATGGACAACACAACGGAAAAATAAAAGGCACAATAAAGAGGGTAAGTAAGTAGTGAGTAGTCGACGACAGTGTTGTAGTTGATACAAAGATGGCAATAAACAGGTAGTAGGGGAATTTGTCAGTTGTTGTTGGAGGTTTTCATTCCCTAGAATTTATATTGTCCATTCTCTTCTAGCATTTCTATAAATTAATTTTATGCTTTCCCCTTATCAGTACTGGTTTTATGGAAACGATTATATATGCATAGATTGATAGAAATTTTTATTAGTAGAATATAGTATATAATATAATATATATATTATTATATAATATTATTAGTTTGATATACAACAACAGTATATTTAGTTATAATTGATTAAAAGAAATGATGGAATTGTTTTAGAATATTTATTTTGTTATCCATAATTTGTTATTTACATATGTGTTGTATCAGTTGAGTTATAATACATAGGGTTGTTATATTCAATCGGCTATCATCATAAACAAATTGTTGTAAATCATTGACTGCATCACCATTAACACGATTAAATGATGAATGTCCATGTAAAAAAGGTTGTGGTTGGTATGAAACACTATTTCTCCTCCATCGCAGCAACGTTTGGGGTGATACGCCAATTATTAAAAGTGCGATTGATTTCCATGTATGATTCTCCAGTCGAAGTTCATCTATTAATTATTCTGTTTTTTGCCAATCATTCCTTTTATTCCAATAATAGTCCATGATATCACGATGAATTGATCAAATGAGGAATGATGGAATAATGAATAATTACTTATTAGTCTATCTGTCGGGAAGTATTAACAAAGGTTTGTAATAAAAGCGGTAAGTAAAAATATAAGGAGAATAAATGACGAGTGCTGAGAAGATATCACATAGTGTTACACTTTTCTAATAATTCTTACTGTAAGTTATGGGATATTTCAATTCAATACACTAAAACCTAAACCAATGATTCCCAGATTTTTTTACCGTTCAGTTCATTGAGTCGATGAAGCTAGAGCTTAAGAGGGTTTCTCTGTTATTTTTTCTAGCTTGTTCTTCTTGTCTAGAATGATTGTTTTGATTTGCTTAGTAAATTCCTGTTCATTCATTCATTCTTTTCATTCATTTACGTAAAACTTGAAAAACAACGTAACATGCCACAAGCCACAATGAATATCTGTTACTGTTAATATGCAAACTAAAGAAACCATCAATAAAGGGAAGAGAAACTATTTCAAAGAAAGTACAAATAAATCACGTCAAGAAAACAGAAGAAAACAACCATTGAATTCTCAAGATACATCAATAAAAGATGGTGAAAACTATACTAATTCTGATTCATTTGAAGTAATATCGAACTCAGTCAATAAGAGTATGTCTTCATTAAATGAATTTCGTGTTGTATTGAGAAATTTGATTGTTAATGGAGATTATAAAGGACTGTTGAATAGTATCAGATCCACCACTGCAAAGAAATTGAATGATCCATATGTTAAACAATGTTTTACTGCTATTCAAGCTGAGTTGAAAAAATTTGTCAAAGAGGAACACCCGTTCGATCCAGAGTTAAAAGTTGTGAAAATATGCTTGAATGCAGTTCATTATGTAAAAAATGAACGGTTTGACATGAGAGATTATGCAGGACTGCTGCTTACTGGCTCAAAAGAGATTGGCAAAGGTCTTAAAATTCAGTTTATTGAATCAAATCAACTTGAGGTTTCATCTATACCTAAATTTAAATTATTTTAATTTGCCCTGACCCAGTTTTATTATAACTTACATATGATTTCAGTTGCGTGAAGAAATCAACAAAATATTCCAAAATGGAATTTGTTTGAAATTGCTGGAATATAAATTTTTGGAATCTAAATCTAGAAATGCTAGTTATGGTAAAATTGCTGAATTGAGCCTCAGCATATTTCAGCATTTCCCTCTCTTGACTAAAGTATCACTTGATAGATTTGTGTTTGAAGAATATTTATTAAACCTTTCCGAGTTCGGTTTTAATTCAAAATGTATCAGGTAAATGATAATAAGATATTTTGATGGCGATTATAAGCTGTACTTTTATATTGTATATTAATTATAATATACTACTAACATTTAGATGGATCGAGATGTACCCACATCTTGTGAGCAAACAAGCCCTTGAAGTGGTGGTAAGAAAATTAAATCATTTATATACTTGAAAAATATATTTATTTTCTTCTTATTATGAATCATATATAAGATTGGAATGCTAAGGGAAGGTGAAGATTCCAGGGATTGGGAAACAGAAACTAAATTATATATTTCTTTGAAAAATGTTGTAACGTTACCATTCCAAACAAATCAGAACCTAAATAATAATAATAATAATAATTTTCTTAAAGAAAATGGAAACAAAAATATTGAAAATATTGAAATCATCGATTATGAGTATTTTATGGCTAAGGTAAATAATTTTGTATCAAGAGGAATTGCATCTAGTACAACTATGTCTGTAAGAAGTGCATTGAAAGTTGCTGAGACTTTTAACATGAAATCAGAGGCAACTCAGGTGATCAAATTTATTTTTTATATTGTTATAATTTCTATGTTTATTTTTCTAATATATTATTTTATAATATATTATATATGTATTATATAATAATTTTGATTTTATTATTTTTTATTTGATGTTAATAAAACAATTTCTGTAAAACAAACTGATTAATTAATAAAAATGAATTTATTATTGTTTGCATTAGTTAAGAAACTTATCTTCAAAAATTAAAGTTATGACTATGGTGAAGAGAGGGAAATGGTTAATTTCTTATCAAGTAAGATTATTATTATAATTATTGTATTATTTATTTATAATATCACATGGTTATATGCTGTAGATGGCGAAAGATTTTAGTGCTAAATTATGTCTAATGGAATGTTTAATTGAGGTAACGAAGAATTAGTTATGAACAAACTCGAGAGAATATTTCGATAAGAAAATTAGTAACGATAATAAAACTTTTATATCATAATGATTGTTAAATGCAAAAAGAAAATTAAATGACTTGATGTGAAAATATTCCAACTCACTAGTGTAAATGCCTTCATTTGTCTTAAATGAACGCCTTCATTAATTTCCCACATATATAATAATGAACCCCAAAGTTTAGAGTAAATCTAATTAAAGAGAACACTGGGCACGTATATCTTATCTGGGGAAATTAATCTTTTGTGATTAATTGGAGGCATCCATTCACTCACATTCACTGTATTCCGGCATTCATTTTCATATAGTTTTGAAGAATAAGAATTGTTTTTTATTGTTATTAATATTATTATAGGCGGGCCTGTACATCGAAGCAGATAGTTTATACAAATCAAATAATTTTCAAGGTATAATTGATCCAATTGATGAAAGTCTTATAATTAAGCAACAGCAAAAGAATCAAAGCCTTTATTTGAGTTTTCCTTCAGCTGGTCCAGTCAACATAGTCGTTATAGACTCACATCAAGCATTATTATATGCTTCAGAAGTATTAGGTATTCCTATTAGCAGTAGTATTATACAAAATAATCTGTTTATTAATGTAAATAAAAATTTTAAAAATCCTTTTCGAAAACATAATTATGATAATAGCTATAATAATAAAAATAATAATAATAATAATAATAATAATAATAATAAAAATAATAATAAGCAAGAACATAAAGTGACGAGTATTTCTGGTTCTAATGCAACCAATGAAAGTAATCCAACTTATTTTATTTTACCAACAGACAAATTTTCTTTTAATCCTCCAAATTATAGTTTTACTGAAATTATAAAAAAATTACCGATAACAAATAATAATAATAATATACCTGAAGAATCTCCGTTTCGATTAATTGTTGGCTTGGATGCAGAGTGGAAAGTTACAATATATCATAATAATTTACAAGATGGAGCAAATATATTACAGGTAACAAATATAATTACAATTCCATATTATTATAATATTTTGTTTACAAAAACTTAATTCTTTTAAAGTCTTATTTCAGCTAATATTTCTACCATGAGATGTTCTTCAGCATGTCAGGCTTTGTATTGTTCATTTGAATAAATATAATATATATAATAAAGATTTTAACTTTATTATTATTATTTTTTTGTTAATGTTTTATATTATTATTATAGATTGCAACATCTGATCATATTTTCATATTTGATTTTAATTCAATATCACAAACATTTGTTATTCCTAAACCTGTAATAATCACATCTCTTTCACAAGCAAATGAGACAATTTCAAAAATTTTACATCACATTCCTCTCAACTTGTCTGGCAAACAATCATTATTGAATAAACTCCAATATGTATCATTAGAAGAATGCACATTTTATCTTCTACAAAATTTATTTGAAGATGAAAATATCCTTAAAATTGGTTTTGATTTTGGTTCAGAGGATGCAAAAAGAATATCAACAGTTGGCAAAAAAGGTATTACATAATGACAATAATAATAATAATGATAATAATAATAATAATAATAATAATAATAATGACAATAATAATAATAATGATAATAATAATAGTAATAATAATAATGACAATAATAATAATAATGATAATAATAATAGTAATAATAATAATGACAATAATAATAATAATAATAATGATAATAATAATGATAATAATAATAATGACAATAATAATGACAATAATAATAATAATAATAATAATAATAATAATAATAATAATAATAACTATTTTCATTGAATTAAGGTTTTAAGAAACATCTTAATAACAGTTAATTTATATAATAATAGTAATCATAATAATTGCAATAATAATAATTGCAATAATTATAATAGCTACTTCACTCCGAATGACTTAAAGTAAAATGGGTTTGACAAGATCTGTTATACGACATCCGGGTTAGATTTCATTAACTCATTTTCACTCATAAATATTCGAGAAAAATTATAACTAATAACTTTCAATACGAATTATATACTAATTCGAGGCGGAGAAAATTACTATTATACTAATTATTATAATATTTAAAATCTTTATTATTCAAATAAATCCATCATAATTTTCAATGTATGCCAATGAGATTCCATAATAAATTATATTATTAATTTGATTGTCATTTTATATTTATTATATTTCTTTAATTTATTATTATTATTATTATTTTAGGAGTTTTTAAAAATATATTTAATAATGCAAAGAGTTTCCTTGACCTTCAAAAAATGTTAGTACATAAAGAAGCTAATTATAATTTATGGGTTGATAATACAGAAGGAAGTGTTGTCACAAGCAATGATACGCAAACTGTATCTGATGTGAATAAAAATGAGGAATTATTGGATGAAATATTTTTTGATGAACAACAAAATGAGAAATATGATCCTTTATTAATTACGAATGAATTGCCTATAGATAATATAAATATATCAAATGAATCAATTATTATAGATTTTAATACTAAGATGTCGGATGATTCCAAAGGACTGACACATGATAATAATTATGATATTAATAATAACAATAATAATAACAATAATAATAATAATAATAATAATAATGAGAAAATTGAAAATAATGATGAGAGTTTATCTGAAATTAATAATAATGATTTATCCCAGATATCAATGAATTCAAGTGTGAAAAAATCAGAATATACAAATTCAAGAGGTAAATTAATATTATAATACTGTATCACACTGACTTTTCTTGCAATGAGACGTTTCAATATCCTTGGTGTCGATTAAACGAGCCTTCCCTATTTTACAAATTAAGCAATATTATCTTTAAAATCTTATTATTTTTATTCTTTTATATGGCTACATACGACCATACGACACCTTTTCCATTCTGTTTGATGTCGATTATTTCTAGTAATAAAAACAGATGATATCATTATAATTATAATATCTTCCAAATCCACATTATAATTTCATTGATTTTTATGTGAATAATTGATAGTTATCGCTATGTAAAATTATATTATCAATAAAAACTTTTTAATTATTATTATTTTGATCAATTTCGATTTCCTTAGAACTCAACTTGATTTTATTTTATTATGATATATTTTTCAAATATTAATTAATAATTAATTTATTTTATATTATTTTATTTGTTATTATTATTATTATTATTATTTATATTTTAATTGTATATAGTTTCATATTCATTATCTCAAGCATGTCAACGTTATCTTGGCAAAGGATTGAACAAAGCCATGCAATTAAGCGATTGGAGTATTCGGCCATTATCAGATGAACAACTCATTTATGCTAGTCTTGATGCTCATTGCTTATTAAGTATCTTAGATGTGATAAGAATTGAACATCATTTTTCAAAAATAGAAAATAATTATGTTGAAGAATCTTCTCAAGAATCATCCGGATCCGGATCTGGAATACTTCAACAATATTTACTTACTCCTCCAATATCATTATATCCTGGTGTCAATGATCATATTCATCAATCTATTCATAAAATAATTGCAAATAAAACAAATAATAACTCTGTGATTATCGAAGATTCCAAATAAAAAATTATATTATGATGATGATTTTTGATGAATTGATGAATTGATGAATTGATGTATCAAGCTTATGATGATAAATAATAGAAGTAATCAAAAATAAAATAATAATAAATTGAATTTTATTATTTTAAATTTAAGATTTAAAATTTGTGTTATTATTATTATTATTTTATTCTAAAAAATTAATAGTAGGAGGGTGAATATTAATTAGATTGTTTTGTGTCAATACAGTTTCAGATTTTCCCGTTCTGTTTGTATGAATGAAAAAAACTTTTAAAAATTAATTATTATTATTTAAAATTATTAAAATTTTAAAAATAAAAATCATTTTCTTTATTTTTTTATGACCAATAAATAGAAACAAATCAAATATGAGAGATAAAATCAGAAGTAAGTAACTAGTGAATATGTTGTATACAGTGCAAATGATACTAACACAACTATCCCAACAGTTATCTCAGTCTGAAGTTTTTAAATTATTATTATATTATCCATTGTCTAACATATTCTAAGATACCGTACCGGTACCAGTATTTGTATTTATTATGATAAAAGATTTTTCGTCATTCATTATTTATATGTTATTTTTATATTATTTTTATATTATTTTTATATTATTTATATAACTACTCTGTTTAATTAAGTTTGTCTCATTATTGTTTGAGTGAGAAAAGTTTAAAGTTACTACTATCCTTTTAAAAGGTAGATAATATATAAGTATTCTTCGTAAGAAATAAAAGGATTTGTCATAATTGTTAAAATTGAATTAATAATAATGTGTAATCTTAATGTGATATTATTTATATATTATTTATATATATGTTTGATATAATAAATAGATAATTTATATTTAGTGTCAGATGAATGCCAATAACTATATTAATTATATTAATTATATTGATTTATTATATTTTTATTCGATAAAATGGTTTGATTTGAATGATTATGTAAATTAATTAAAAGTTTAGGGGTCATTTTGCTAAATTTCCGGTCTTATCTTAATTGGAGGATAAAGATAATAGAATTCTTAGAATTTTTAGTTAGTAGTATATAATATATAATATATGTATTAGTTTGATATCAATAGATATA
>VKHH01006651.1:0-16728 GCA_015144975.1 Epipyxis sp. PR26KG
TATTATTATTATTATTGTTATTATTATTATTATTGTTATTATTATTATTGTTATTATTATTATTGTTATTATTATTACTATTACTATTATTATTATTGTTATTATTATTGTCGAATCAGATGATCATTTTTATAAACTTATTTATATTTTTCAAGTACAATACATAGTATTAAGAATAACATATTATTATTAATGGATGAACTAAAACCGCTGATAAGATTCAACATAACATAAGACGGGCGGTGTCATTTAAAATCATAATCATGTGTTACATTATATGAGTTTCATCTTACCTATCATTCTAATTGATGGTAACTGAATGAAATCATTATTCAGAAATGGATGAGATAATATCATTTCTAAATTGGGTCTTTTCGAAGGGTCTTTATGTAAAATAAATGCTAATAAATTCTTAGCAAGAGGATGAAGTATACCACTGTCAAGTTTATATTTTTTGAAGTCATCAGACCAATTCCATAAATCTTTTAAATGACTATGATTATTATTTTGTGAATTTGAATAAAAACTATGATGATTATTTTGTGAAATATTATCATTATAAGTGAGGGGGAAGAGAGGCATACCTTCATAATGACATAATTGATAAATCATACAGCCAAGTGACCAAACATCAAGTGAATAATCATTTGAGTAAGTTCCTTCTGAAGAATGAAGAGATGATTTTAATACCATTTTCTTGTGAATATTATCAAAATGTAATGCTTCTGGAGCGATATAACCCATTGAACAAGTGTGATTATTATTATTATTATTATTATTATTATTATTAACAGTTTTATGTTTATTGACAAGGATAGCAGAGGTCAAATCAATTATTTTCCATTGTCCATCAATTTGCACGACATGTAATGGTTTTAAATCTCCATGTATCATCGAATGATCATGTAAACACTTTAAAGAATTAATTATTTGTTTAATCACCACAGAAATGAACAGGAAGTTTTGTCCGATTACAAGTTTATCATGATTTATCATATCAAATAAATCCCTCTCACCTAATGGCATAACAATCATGAAATAAGATTCAATTCTTTGTTTTGTGGAACCTTTCATACTTCCATTTTTTGAGAATTCGAATGGTCTAAAATCATGAATATCATCTAAACCATCCATTATTTCATCATTTATAATACTTGGAAATGTTTCTAAAATAGGCATAACTAATTCATCATTATTATCATTATTTTCAAAAATAATTTGACGCATTTTTATTTCTTGTAAAAACTTCGATTTATTACGTATAAGTTTTAATGCAACTCGTTTAGGACTTAACACATGTGTCTTCGGGTCAATATAAATTTCATTTAAAGCATAATAAACATATCCATTTACTGAAGAATGTTGAGTTGTTCGTTCATCAATTAGTCTATATTTCCCATGAATAAGTTGTAATGATTTCATAAGATTCCTTGTTTCGATACTAGCGAAATTAAGAGCAAGTCTTCCATTTGCATCATGTGCTTCAATAAGTTCTTCAGGATATAGTGATAATAAGTGTTGAATGATAGGCTTTTTGATGGGATCATTGGATGACTTGATCAATTCAAACCAAATTTCATAATGATTATATTGAAGAACATTTAATGGTAATTCTTTACAAATCTATAATAATAATAATAATAATAATAATAAAATATTGTAAGAAAAATTATATATATCTTGCTCATTATAATATAATAGTAATAAAACTAATAATAATCACATGATAATAAAAAATCATAAATAATTGAGAAATCCAGGAAATTATCATAATAATAAAACATCTTTTTAAATAAAATCATACAAATTATCAAAAATTTATCCACATTGATAATAATTAATATTAATTCACCTCATTTCTTAGTGGCAAGGTAGTTGACAATAACATAGCTAAAGTATTTTTATTTTCATCTTTATTCGAAACGGCTAATATTAATTTTGGATATTGCTTCAAACAATCGATTAATATTCTATTTTCTATGATAAGATTTTGATTAAACAATTCTTCTTTCGATTGAATCAATTCAAACCATAAATAGAAATCTTCCATAGCTAATACATTATATGATAGTAATGATGACTTTTCAGTTGAAAATATTGTTGCAAAGAACATGCGAATCACCTGACATCACAATAATTGAATTATTATTCAAATTAATTATATTCTCTTGCGTTTATAATAATAATAATAATAATAATAATAATAATAATAATAATAATAATACAATATTTCTATATATTAATCAGTTTCTTTTTGTTTTTAATACGTTTTCTTTTCTTTGCATCGAATAAAATGAATGATAATATTTATAATACATAGATAATCATAATAAAATTATAATACCTCTGGTCTGTTCCTCCTAAGAATTGTGAAAGCTGTTTCTTGTGTGCCATCTTTTAATTGTTTTTTAATTAATAAATGATCTGGTTTAGAATCCAAATGCTTTTTCAATAATTTATCATATGGTTTAGAAGCTGGAGTGTATTCAACTATATCCATCCAAACGATAGGGATCTGATCTTTTGGAATTGTACGCAAATCAATTTTATGATGAAGAAAATTATCCTATAAGCGAAGGGGGACATGAACGAATATTAATATGTTTATAATCATATTCATTTGTTTGATAAATAACAATAATATGAATAATAATTATACACCATTTTTATAAATTATGAAGTTAATTTTAAGAAATTGTTTTTACTGGCATCGAATAAAATGAATAATATTAATATTAAAATATAATGTACTATATCATAATGAAGAATGATAATAAAAGAAAATGATAAAATACAATTATAATATTAACAAGATGGTGTAAATTAATTCAATAATCATTATAAAACTGTATGTCTATTTATTTATCATTTATATTTATAATCACTTCTTTGATTAGTTCTATTATTGACATGTTGAATGATATTCAGAGATCGAATAGATATGATAACCTGATTCATAGTTGCTCGTCGTCGCTCTTCCTATCAAAATATAAAGGGTAGTACAATCATTATTAATAATTCTTAGTGATTATGTATGATATCATAATAGAATTATGGACCAATTGATTCTAATATTATTTATTTTATTTTAATAATTATTACCTCTTTTAAAATCCAGTTTCTTTCAGCTTCCTATAATAGTTTAAATAAAAAAATTATTATAATAAAAACATGATGTGTGTTCAAATATAATTTATTAATTATAGTGAAATTGTTAGTATCATACCTCTAATATAACCGATTGGTGGTTACTCCATTCAAAAGGCGTTCGACCATTCTAAAAATGATAATAAAACAAATTGTTATGGTTTTCTGAAATATGTTATATATCAACAATACTATTTACTAATATATTATCATGATATTATATAATATGTTAACAAAAATACCAAACTTACTTTGCATTTCACTGTTGGATTTGCATTAGCATTCAACAATATTTTTATAATTTCATTTTGCTCATGACAGGCAGCCCAATGTAGACACGTTCTCTCTTCCTGAAAATAATAATAATAATAATATATATATATATATATTATAATTAAGCAGCTTGATAAATTATATTATATTCATCATTTATAAAGAAGAGACAATAACAATAAAATAATGATAATAATAATAGTTTGAGGATATAATAATAATAATAAATTCTTATATATTTATATTTTAACAATAAAATACACCATATAAAATAAATGCTACTATGCATTTTAAACAGAAGAAATTGAGACAATAATTTTAATATATTAAAATTAAATATATTTCAAAGCTATCAATCAACACAAAACAGTATTAAATATTATGTTGCTTTACATTATCTTTTATGTTATCAAGCGCTTCCACTCCACCGTACAAAATCAAGCATTTCAGTACTTCTGTTCGATCATTTCGAAGGGCAACAAACAGCGGAGAATATCCCTCCTATCAATAGTATCAATATATGTACATTGATTTAGCCAAATTTTGTGTTAATTGTTATCCAATCCATCATACCACACGCAATCTACATCTAAATTCAGCACTAACCTTATCTTTGATATGTATACTAGCGTCATATGCTAATAATGTCTTAACAACTCCTATGTAGCCTTGCATGATTGCAAGAAACAACGCTGTTTCGCCGAACTAAAACAATTAATTGGAAATAGTGATTTAGAAAAGTTTCAGAGAAAACAGTAAATTAGTAATAGAATGAAAAAATCGAACATTTATAATAACTAAACCTTATCTTGGTGATTAATATTTGCTCCATACTTAAGAAGTAGTTCAGCAATATCACCGGAATCATAACCAGCAGCATAAAATAATGGAGTAACCCCATCCTAAATTCCATCCATTACATTTAATTCAAGAGTTATAAAATCGTATTCAATGTTACAACATACATCATCTTGCATATTGACATTTGCACCATACTTGATCAGCAACTCTGCGATGTCTTTATTTTTTGTTGCCATTAGAGCAGTTTGTCCTTCCTGTATTGTACGAAATTATCATAAAATGTGATTTAGTACGCATTTACCAACTTTGTAATATTCCTTTGAATAATATTCTATTCAGTAAAAATATTTGATATATTTTTATAATTTATTTTTATATTTTATTTTCATATTTTTATATTTATTTAATATCAATGCAAAGTTAGATAATTTCAAACAAGTATATTGTAAAGCAGTTTGTAATTAATTACTCAATCATTAATTTGTTTACAGGGTTTATTTTTATACATATTGAATTTTGAATTGTATTACCTTGCTCGAATCTGGCCAATTAGGATTAGCACCAGTATTTTGCAAGAGTTTCTCAATTTCGGGAAGTTTATTACTAAATTTGTTACTGTTCACGACCAAATCATAGAGTTGTTTATCAGCGCTCATTATAGATTATAGTTTATAGATTATAGATTGACTGACTATACAAAAGTTAAAAGTGTAAATTAAATTGAAATAAGTTAACTCGAATACGTTCTAGTTCCGATAATAACTAGTAGTTAATTTTGCTTTTCGGTTTTTTATCATTTTTTTTTTGGAAGTTTGAAGTCTATAAATAAATATCTCTTTAAACACAATTTTATGTTTTGTTTGCGGATTTTACAAATTTTATTAAGTTGCTAAAAGATATACTTATCTTACGATTTGCTAATTTTCAATCTTTCATTAATTTATTAAATAATTGAACTTATTAATCTATAATCTATAAACTATAATCTATAATGAGCGCTGATAAACAACTCTATGATTTGGTCGTGAACAGTAACAAATTTAGTAATAAACTTCCCGAAATTGAGAAACAGACAAATAACTTCTTAACTTTAAGTCATGATTTAAAATCAACCTACAATTTATATAATTTTCTATATATAATCTCAATACGATTTAAATAGCAGTTTATTCAACTTTGAATGAGTTATGACGAGGTTTTAATCATCAACATTTGAGAGTTATAACAAAACGTCATCAATATCATCAACGTCATTTTTGAAAGATACTGAAACCATTTTTTTTTGCATAATCTACACAATATATTCACATTGTTTAGCTTCTTAAGTTACTGAAGAATAAATGTGTGATATTGAAGACATTAAATTAGTAGAAATGGTTCCCACTGAGGTTCCAATCGATGGATCGGATTCGAAGGACAATGACCAATCAATAAAAGGTAAAAATCCTGAAGGAACATACACTCCTTTTCACACTGTTAAAAGTTTCTGGGTTTCGATCTCCACAAAAGACGCGGCAGCGACAATTATTATTAGTGAAGACGATTATAAATCATTAGGAGTTCTAGCTAAACCTGCTGCTATGGTAGACAACTTTTTTCACATCACTGACCGCAATTCAAGCTACTATTACGAATTTACTGGTGGAATGACCACTTTCTTTAGTATGGCGTACATAATGGTGCTGAATGGTGTCATAATCGCGGGTCCTTATAACACTGGTATCTCAGTCAATGGTGTGTTTTTCGCAACAACATTATCAGCTGGCATATTTACGTTTATGATGGGCTTAATGGTCAATGTCCCTGTTGCATTGGCTCCAGGAATGGGGTTAAATGGCTTCTTCGCGACCATTGCACCAGCATGTACAGATAATCCAACCGGTGATATCAATGGAACACCATGTCCCGGATGGGGTACCTCGTCTCTTCCTTGGAGTGATGCGATGGTATTAATAATCAAATTCTTTCTAAATTATAAATGTTAGTTAATTTAAATATTTCCCAATATATTCCATTTTCTGGTAGGGAGCTGTCTTTATTTCAGGCTTACTTTACCTCTTTTTTACGTTTACTGGGTTTCGTGCCATGTTGTTCCGAGCTGTTCCACCCTCACTCAGAGCCTCTATCACTGTTGGAATTGGATTTTTCATAACCATTATTGGACTCAAGATTGGAGAAGTTACAAGGGTTACTGTTCAACCTTGGGCAATTGGTAGTATCTATACTGCTGGAGGATGTGCAACTTATGATGATGGTACATTTTGTGACTCGACCGTTGATTTGAATTTCACCTGGTATGAACTTGGAATTGCTAAATTCAATGATGTACCAGCAGCAAGAATCGCTGTTCTTGGATTGGTTCTTGTGTCAGCACTAGAGGCTTTCAAAGTGAAAGGAGCAATTATCATATCAATCGTATTAACATCATTTGTTGGTATTAATTATGTCCATTGCCATTCATTGAAAGATGATGGTGGATGTGTAACAAATCTCTCTGCTTGGTCTCAAAAAGGTGGTCCAAATTTTATCGTTAATGTTAATGATATCCCTTCAGGAAAACTTACTTTCAAGTATGCTGACATGCCGTTCTTTTGGAACTGTGTTTTCACATTTCTTTTCGTTGAATGCTTTGATTCGTTTGGAACGTTAACAGGATTAATGACACGATGTGGTTTTATGAAAGGAGACCCTGAGATTGCAATGAATCGTGTTAATAGAGCAATGCTGGTGGATGGATTTGGCCTTGCTCTTGGTGGAGTAATTGGAGCCAATTCAATAACTTGTTTTGTTGAGTCAAATACTGGTGTTGAAGCAGGCGCAAGAACTGGATTGGCTTCAATTGTAACTGGTTCAGCTTTCTTGTTATCATTACTCTTCGTTCAGCCATTCGTTGGATTAATTCCAGATGCTGCAACAATGTGTGCACTCGTTATGGTTGGTATTCATTCTTTGTATATGGTACAGGACATAAACTTCAGTGATTTCATCGATCAATTGACTGCTTTCTTAATGATTGCTACAATGGGATTTACTTACTCTATCGCGAATGGTATTTGTGCTGGTTTTATTTTCTTCTGTTGGTTGCGAACCATAAGATTTTGCCTTTTGAAAGCATCTCAATATTTCAAATGGGAAGCTATTGCGCCTCAGAAAGATGTGGAGACTGATCTTCCACATCCACTTATGTATGCAATGGCGTGTTTCATGGCCGTAAGATTTGCATACTTAAAATCTTAAAATTTTTGATAAATGTGTTGATTTAACGTTATATGTAATATCTGGTGTAATGATTGAAAATTTTATGTTTATGCTACCGATACTGAATCTGCTGTTAAATACAATGTTAAAGTTATTGTGGGTGAGTTTGTTTAACACCTATCGCTGAGATTAATTATTTGGTACAAAGCAATCTGTCTTGTCAGTACGTTAATAATTTTCTTAAAAAAGAATATTATCCAATATATTTTATACTTTTCTTAGTCTAACTATTTCAAAAAACAAAGTAACCCTGAGTTTCAATTATTTAAATAGATTTTATAGAAATAAAGCTTTCCTTGATGATATTGTAATATTTTCTTGAATCGTATAAATATATATATTTCTATACCAAATCATTGTATTCCTGTCAGTATTAGGAAAAATACAGATTACGGATTACGGATTCGCCAAATAATGGCTGTACAAAATACTGTAATGCACAAGGACATCCTTTTAATAAATGGACATACATAATTTAAATTTACCGTAGTTCCTGTCACCCTCGCGATATTTATTTTGACGGTTCCAGTTTGAGTATTTGAACCGGAATGGAGCAAATATTATACCTAACATAACAAAAAGTTAGCAGTTATTTCAGAACCGCAATTATGATATTACACAAGTATTTTTCTGGGCAACAGGTAAATTTGATAAATTTAATGAAAAAGGGGGCTCCATATCCATTTGCAAAGCCCCTTTTCTGGATTGTCAAATTTATAGAGCTTCCAGCCGCCGTCTCAAAATGGCGGCGGACGGCGGTAGAGCCGGCGCCGCGGCTTTTACCAGCGCCGCGGCGCCGGCGATGACGGTTTCATAGAGCAAAGCTAGATTTTATTGACCGCCGCATTGCTTTAGCCACGCCCAAAACCGGGGTATCACCGGAACCGGTGCTTCTTATAGCGGATGTCACGCCGGCGCCGCGGCGACGATCCAAATGTTGACGGCGCGGCGGGACGGCGCTGACACCTGCGGCTGGAAGCTCTACAAATTTATCAAATTTACCTAGTGCCCAGAAAAATAGGTATTTGCTCAAATACTGCAGTTTCACTTTTAAAATTACTCAAATACTGCAGTTTCAGTATTATTTATCTCTTTTATCGAATTATAGTACTATTTTATGTTTGTGCTAATTGAGAATCATTTTATTTAATTATTCAATAAACATTTGATTTCTTTTTCAACGACCACAGCAGAATACTTTTCAATCTGTTGAAAAGTTAGTCAACTGGAGTTTTAGGAGTACTAGCTAATTTGTAGGAGTACTAGTTCTAATATGTATGAAGTGTCTGAAGTTCAGCTCATCGTGTTTTTGGTGGTTTTCATAGGTGAGAAAGTAGAATTCAAGGTTTCATAACCTAAAAATATCGATGGGGATTACTAATACATTTACTGTTGTTGTTTTATGATAAATAATAAAATTTATATTAGAACATTGGAGTTCCTTTAATTTGATGGATCTTTTATTGTCTCAATTTAGTGAAAAACTTTCTAATCCCCTAAAATTAAAAAATATACAGTATAACGCTCATTTACTGTACGATCATAATAGATTATAATGGTATGAAATTTTATTTTAAATTAAAGGTTTTTTTATTCTTGCGATTTGTGCTTTGAAATTCGTTTGTGAAAGAAGAGCGCAAGCCAGATTACAAGATCAAGTCAAAAATCTTCTTTTCGAATATGCGCCACTTGATTATGAAGTTGAAACAATCACATTTTCAGATAATATATCCCCTCAAAAAGAATATAAATATACTTCATTGTCAAAAGTATAAATATAAAACTGTTACAAATCGTTTTCAAAAATTCAATTCTTCTATGATAACATTTCACAAGTACTAAAAAATCGGCAAATATACTGAAAGAATCGATTATTATCAGGGCAATAATTAATTTAGAGATGTAAATAATAACCTCCTTTGGTATAATATGAAATAATTATATTTTGTTCCAAAATATATATTTATATTGAGCATTTGTTACAAATCTAATTTTCATATTTGTTAACATGTTTTTTAAAAGAATTTATTATAAATATTTGAGTTATATTTAATTATTTTACAAAACAAAATAGAAAATATTAAACAGTCATTTCAATCCAATCTACATCATCATCATCATCATTCTCCTCATTGTTATTGCTATTGTTACTGTCACTTTTATTTTCTTCTTTATCTTTATTTTCGCTATTAGAATTTGGTTTGTTTTTATTGGATTTTCGATTGTTTTCATTATCACTTTCCAATGATTTATCTTCATATTGATTCTCATTATCGATTTCCATAACATCAGATTCATTCTTATATTCATTGGTGGATCCCTGGGATGGAGGGACTGCCAATACCCTCTCATTCAAAATATTAAACATATCATCATCATCATCATCATCGTTAGATTCATCAGCATTTTCATCAACATCATTTTCATTATTATCATCCTCGTCTTCATCCTCATGAATTGGTTCAGAATTATTTGAAGGTTTTAGTTTAATTGATAAATTCAAAGGTTGATTATCATTATCATTTCGATTTTCATTTTGATTTTTCGGATCTTTTTCATCATTATTATTTCTATTAATATTATCTAATTTTTTATTTTTTAATGCTAATTTTTGTTCAATTTTTTGTTGTCTAGCAAGTTCATCTATTCTATCTTCCTCTATATCGAATTCAGTCATTAATATTTCAGGATGTTCTAAAAATAATCTAATATTATTTGAATTATTATTATAACTACCATTTTCAGGATTATTATCTAATGTCCAATCATTACCATCAATAATTATAGTTATTCCTTGATGTGTGTAATTATCAGCCATCCAATCTTCAAAATCAACAACTTCTTCAAATATTTCGATGAATTCTTTAATATCATCATCACTACTTGCAATTGTAACAGCAGGAATGATCTGATGTCGATCAAAAATATTATTCATATTATTTATATCAGTATTATTATCCTTTGATTTTAACCCCATTTTTATTCCAGATAATGCATTACTTGTAAGACCATCTAATTGCTGATTATCTTTTTCACCTGTCCATAAATCATAAAATAAATTTATCTCTTCACTTGTCTCTCGAATTCGATAAGGCAAGTGAGTCTCATTTTTTCTTGTTAACTCGAATCGACGTTTTACTACATCAAATGTTGGTGGAGTGATGCCATTTTGATAATAATCACCATTTATTGTTTCAATAATAGATGAACGACAAGAATCACGTTCTTTTTCCGTATGAAATACTTGAAGCATCTAAATAACATTATAACACAAATAATACAAGAAATAATACAATATTATAAATCTTTTAAACCTGGCCAACATCACCACTTTTCAAAAATATTTTGTTATCAAAAGTTTTATGGGTTTCCAATGGACATGGCAGGTTGAGCAGCTGAAGAAATTATATCAATGAAAAAACAATATTTAAATTACAAAACAACTTATGTAAAACAACTTATTGTTACCAATGAAGGATAATCCTTTCCTTCCAATGAAAATGTGAAATCATTAGATGGTGAATCAGCATCTGAAACAAAACAATTATGAGTGAATGATAACGGTTTTAATCTTAAATATAAATATTAATTACCTTTAGGAGAAATATCTATTAATATTGGTTTAGTGTTACCATTCAATGGTTTAATATCTTCAGATAATAATCCTTCTTTTATCAAAGCTTTCACACGATGTGCGAGATCTTCAGGCAAACGTAGTATTAACTGTTGCTGTTGTGAATGTAAAGGAAATCCATCATCGAATGAGTTCGCAATATTCATAGAAACAGCAAATTCTTATAGACTGCAGTTGTCAACAAATTGTTAATGATACAGCGATGAGGTTTCAATATTGTTTGTCAAGTAACTTGTACCTACAGCTCTAATTATATTTAAATCATTTGACTTGATGAATGAATTAATGAATTAATAGGAATTAACTGAGCAAATCAAACCAGTTCAACTAAACAGGAGGAACAAACTAGAAAACATAACAGAGAGCCCTCTTAAGCTCTAGCTTCTTCGACTCAATCATTATTCAAAAAAAGAAAAAAGGGAGATTTTGGACGTAGCATTGGTACAATGCAGCAAAGACAGCAGTACGTACAGTATTTAGCATCAGCAGCATTGGATCGTCAAGGCCAGGATATTGATAATGAATGAGTGAATGAACGAATTAATTAAATAATAGGAATTTATAAATAAAATGAATTAATTAATTAACAGATTAATGGAACAAATTAGATATAAAATAATGATTTAATGATAAAGAAGAAGCGATTGAGCATAAGAGGGCTTCCTGTCATGTTTTTAGTTGTTCAGATTTATTGTTCAGATAAATTGATCAATTAATTTTCGTTCATTCATTCATCAAACTTAACTCTAGAACAAGCCGCAAAACATAACAGGGAGCCCTACACTTTCTTCCTCTATCAGATTAAATAAAATTGGATACAATGCGATGTTCTTCAACTTGATGCTGTGATCTTCGGGATAATAACTTTTTAAATGAATGAATTATTGAATTAACATGATGGGAAATCATGTCAATAAAACTAAATAAGTGGAACAAGATAAAAAGTTTGCTTGAAAGCCCTCTAGTAATCAGAATATCCATATCAAAATGAATAAAATTAATTGAATAATGAATGAATGAATGAATGAATGAATTTGAATGAATGGATGGATGGATGAATGAAACACTGTTATTCCAAATTATCATAACAGCTACTAATAACACTAAATATATATAGGAATATTTAAGCACAAATATATTGAAGTAAAGATGTTTTTTAATATGTTCTGGATTTTGAAGAAGCTTCTGGATTTTGAGGAAGTTTAGGAGAATCTTCCTTCTAAACTTCCTGCTCGGAAAATAATGCTTTGGGGCACATTCATTTTCATAAATCAAAACCATTGTTCAATCAAAAATGTTTCTTCCAAACAACATAAGTGCTATCAATATCTTGCTCTTGTTCCCATTCATGGAGAGCAATCAGACTTTCATGGATCATTTACCTATTCTTCAAAAATTCCAGCGCGACCTGCAAGAAGGCCGTTATATAGTTTCTGGCGCAAGCATTAAAGGTGCCGCCAAGAGATACATTGGTAAAGCAAACATGGAAAAGAACTTGAGAAATAAAGAAACTCAATCGGATTACCGAAATTTGAGATGTTTATTTGCAGCATGTGCATTACATCATAGGGTGGTAACAGCGACTTTCCACCCTCATTTAAAAGCAATAATAGAAAACTTCAATATCATAGACCATCCAGGAGATAGTGATTTGCTGCTGCAGTTTCGATTTTATATGCGAGTTGCTGTAGAGCTTATGGTAAAAGCTGATGGAAATAAATTCTTATTGATGACAGCCGCTGCAATGTTGCAAGGATCAAATCAATTTCTTTACGTCACAGGTAGTGGTGCTTCTAAAGATACATTGGTTCGAGTATCAATATATGAAGAAGAACTAAAACGATCAAAAAGTAAAAGTCATTGTTTTACTGTAAATGTAGTTAAAAGTGACAATAAGCGAACTATCAACGAATTAAACAATGAATTGAATATTGCAAACAAAAAGGTTCAATATGACTATCAAAATGAGTCTGAGTTTGATAGTACACTCAATTCATGGCATTGCAACGATAATATTGACAATGCTTCTTTTTCATTCTTGTATAACATGTCACTTGAAGATTTATGTGGTCTATTGGATCATGATTTAGTCCCCAATGATGATTCCGATTCAATTCAGCAAAATACATCCCATTCAACTTATTACTCTGAGCAGCCACAAAATAATACTCAAGAATACATAATTGATGATTGGGATTCAATTTCACTATTAACTGATGACGATGATTTGTTGGATTAGCTAATGTTATTTCTCAGACTTAATTGTTATCACATAACATTAGTTTTGATGATAGAATAAGTTCATTCTATTTTTTAAGGTTTTGAAGATATTCAATACTTTTCTTGTATTCTAAAGTTGTTCGTGATTATTGAATTATTATACTTATCATCATGTATATTATTTTATAAAAATCCCGCTGTGTATTATTTACTAATTATTTTAAAAAGTAATCCGTGAAAATCTGCGAATTTTATTGTTAACATACCAAGCTCAATAGAAGTATCAACTTAATGACAAGATAAACACAAATTTAGCCTTAGCTATTTTTATTTATTTTTTATTAGAGTAAGAAAAATATGTGTTCTAATAAAATCTTTAGATTAAAACAAAATTATTTTTCACACACACAAAAGTTTAGTCTCATCAGTAAGATAAAAGGGGGACTGTTTGATCAAAATCTTGGTTTTTGAATGATATTGATATTGTAATAATATAGAACGGTGGGGCTGACAGAGCAAAAACTTACAAAAATCAAAAATAACTTAAGACAGCAGGTTTACTTGTAATCAAGTATATCAGAACTTGAAATTAACGAATTGACATTTGACAAATTCGATTCATCTGCAAGTTTAAAGCATATTAATTCGAAATTCTATCAGAATTACACACATTTTCCAAAAGTATAGCAAGGACATAAACGTTTTGAGTTCACTTGAGTTGCACCGCAAGTGGTACCACCAACAGCGTTCGCATTACCATAAGTGCATTGGTATGGACCAGATGAGGAAATGTATGGTAATGCGCCTTGAGAGGTGGACGTGTACTGGTTGTACAATGAACATGACACTGAACCAGAAAGATTCGTACAAGAATCACTAGATTTCGCTCCTTGAAGTTTTGCTGAAAATAATCCTTGATCAAACACTTCCAATAAGCCTTCAGCGACACATACTCCAGCAACAGAAGCACAAATATCATCACAGCTTCTTCCATTCGCTGCATCAAGTACCCAAGCTTCAACGGCAATTCCACCGTAAGTTGGAGTAGGAGCTCCAGAAGCAACAGGTTGTTTAGATGCCAGTAGTGAAGGAGATCGAGAGGGTTTATCTGTGGAAGGTGATTTGGTTGGTCTGGGTGTTGGTTCAGCGGTAGGTGATGTTATCGTTGGATTATTTGTAGGGTTGCATGGAATTGAAGTTGGGGGATTAGGAGATCTAGTTGGTCTAGCTGTTGGCTCAATGGTTGGCTTAGTTGGTACTTCAGTATTTTGAGTGGAAGGAATGCTGGATGGTTGAGGAGTGCAAGTAGGAAATTGGGTTGGTGAATTTGATGGAGTTGATATTGGACTGCTGGTTGTAGGAGACCTAGTTTGTGCAGCTAGAGGAGGAGATGGAGTTACAGTTGGTGATGAGGTCGGACCACGCGTTAATTTGGCAGTTGGTGAGGAACTAGGCGAAAGAGTTGGCTTTGCGGTTGGTTTGGAACTAGGATTTACAGTAGATGTAGAACTTGGTTCAGATGTTGGAGCTGCAGTTGGATCAGAGGTAGGATCAGCTGTGGGTGGACCAATATAGGAAGGTGTGATCTTAAATGTTGGTTTATGGGTAGCTGGGGCTTTGGTTGGCTTCGCAGTTGGACTTGCTGTTGGACCCGTGGGTTCATTAGTTGGAGAGAAAGTAGGCTTCACACTGAATGTCGGAGATCTGGTTGTAGGACTCTCAGTTAGTTTAGAAGGTTTCACTGTTGGTTCGTTAGTTGGAGTGGTTGGTCTAAACGATGGATTTGCAGAAGGCTGATGTGAGCATGATGGAAATACTGTAGGTGCTGTGCTGGTGGCCAAATTGTATGATACAGAAATCACTCCAAACAACAATAATTTTTTCAAAATAAGCTCCATTTGCTCGTTTGTTCAGTAATGGATTGCTAATGTAATTGTGCAGCGGGCAATTTCAGATACACAAATATTTATGTGTTGACTCATCGAATCCACTTTGTTCTTAACTTCACAGTAGCGTGCATGTAATTTAATTTGTCATGATTTTTGATGTTCTTTTTTTGCACAACAGAAGCTGTTTTTGGTTTATAACAATACTATAGCCAGATGCTTGGGGATTGAGCATTGTATTCAAACAGTATAAATTATTAAGAATTTTGTTGGTAAATATGATTCCAAAAATCCGGTTGACGAATCGTTTATACAGTACGGTAGGTATTATTTTTCCTTTTATTTACTAAATATTTGTGTTGATGTGTTGATGAAGAAAGTTTTATTTTTTGAAGTAGATTCAATCGGATATAATGGTTTAGAAATACTTCAACCCTCCATTATGCGAATCAAAAGTGTCCAATGTTTATTAGTTGCAATATTTTAGAAGGAAATAATATAATACCGTTACCGGTATAACTTTATACGAAACAATTCCCAGTCAGGAGGATTATTATTTTTATCATCATTTTTATAAAAAACTTATTATCATTATTTTGCAAAAAATAAAAAGAACGTGGAATGCATAGAATAGATTGAGAAAGTTGCATTTATTTGAGAATCTAGAAGCATGCAGTAGTTGCAGTAGCTGCAACGAAATAAATTTGTGGTTAACTTACTGTACAGTATAATACTAACATACTAACTAAATATTACGGCATTACGGCATTGTAACGCCCAGTATGAACATGAAATTAGAATATTGAATAATAACGAAACCAGATAAGTTCCGAATTAAATAACGGTGTATCGTACAGTTTATCGCTAAGTTACATTTATTTGAAGATATGAATCCTATTAACACTTTGATCAATGAGCTTAATTCAAACGGAGCAAACGTTGAGATAAATAGGAAAACTAGTCACGGGACTTTACAACCCGTAAATCCAAAGGTAGCCATACCTTTTATTTGATGTATCTTCTCTTAAAACATTGAACAAGATAAAAACCATCACATTTCTATCTTTACAAAAATTATTATTGATCAGTTTGATCAGATAATTGTAATAAAATTTAATATTAATTAAGAGTATGTTAAATATTTGAAACTTTTGTTATAGGAAATAGATACGCTTAAAACTCAATCAAGAATTGCATCAACAGCACATGCATTGAAAACTATGCCGAAAAGTGAACAATTAAAATGGGCGTTACATAGAAAAACAGAAGGGAATGTTTTGTATGCACAAAAGATGTATAATGAAGCAATGGAATGTTATGTTGATTCATTAGCAGCAAGCGATTTTGGGGATAAATCTAATAATAATAATAAAAATAGTAATAATAATAACAGTAATAATAATAATAATAATAATAATAATAATAATAACAGTAATAATAATAATAATAATAATAATAATGATAATAATAATAATAATAATAATGATAATAATAATAATAATAATAATA
>VKHH01006652.1:0-15000 GCA_015144975.1 Epipyxis sp. PR26KG
ATTCGTTTAGATGATGGTTAATTAAAAAGATAAATTTGAGCTGTTTTCCCATTGTTGTGTCGTTTATAATAAAGAAGGAAAAGAATTACAAAAATCTCAACAAACACTAGAATAGTTTAAATAATGGATGACACAAAAAAAAATTACTCTTAGTATGAATTTTGCTCTAACTAATAATAATAAACAAGAGGAAAAAGCTAAAAAGCATAACTAGGAGCCCTCTTAAGCAAATAAATGAATGAATGAACGAACGAATGATATTAAAATCATTCATTCATACAATTTATGCAAAAAGTTATGAAGAGTTTGTAATTACCAACAACAGTTATCGATTTCCTCAATCAGTATTAATTTATTTGTAAGTAAGAATGTACTAATTTATTGTTTACATACTGTAGAAAAATATAAAATATTTTGTTTATTAATTATAATTTATTTGATTTTTGATTTAGCAAAAATATGGGACAAGGTCAACATAAAAGAGATACTCATTACGAAGTACCATCCACAAAGCATGATGCGACCCTCTATTACTTCAGTGGTCGCGGGCTGGCTGATCAAATTCGATGGGTAATGGCAGCAACAGGTGTAGACTTCACTCAAAAAATTGTATCTCAAAGATCAAAATTTGTAATTATGGCAGAAGGGCAGCTGCCTTTTGGTCAAGTCCCATTGTTGCAAATTGACAATATAGAAATAGTCCAGTCACAGGCAATAGTGAGGTAATAATATAATTAATAATAATTTTTGACTTTGAAATGTTCATATTAAACTTTGTATTGTGCTATAGATATTTAGCAAAGCGACAAAATATTTGTGGCACAACTTTAACAGAAGAAACAAAATGTGATATGATTGCTGAAGCGTGTCGAGATTTAGTATCAATACTAGCTTCTTTTCCATTTAGAAAAAGAGAGTCAAAAGAAGTGTATGAAGAATATAAAATTATGGCTGAGAAAAAATGGAAGTTTTATTCATCAAGATTTGAAGCCATTTTGAATAGTAATAGTAGCAAAGAATGGATGGTTGGTGATGCCTTGACTTATGTTGATATTTTAGCTGCACATGTGACTACTTGGTTTGTAGAAGAATTAGGATCTACTTGTGTTGAAGGAACTCCTTTATTAGTTGAATTACAAAATAAAATAATATCTTTGGAAGGAATCCAAAATTTTATTAAGAGTAAGAAATATTTCCCAGTTGGTGATGATGAATATTGTACTCAGGTAAATTTCAACTTTAACATAATAATGATACATTCAATTTAATTTGATTGGCTTAGTATTGATTTATACTTTGATTTTTAAAAATTATTAAGATTGATTTCAAATATATTTTCATTATGAATCCTCATTTATTTTTATTTTATTTCTTTTGAAAAAAAGCTTAATTTATTTTTTGTTTGTTAAATAATTAAAGGTGGATGAAGTATTAGGAAGAAATGTGAAAGGTTAATTTATTCCTTTAAATTAATTAGATCTCATTCATGTGATGCTGTTGGCATCAAAAAAGAATTCATTTTTGCATCATTCCCTAGTAATATATATTGGTTTTATTTATGTTATTTAAAATAATAATAATTCAAAATATTGTGTATTTAAAAAAAATAAAACCATAATTTTCTATGATTAACTTTGTATAATAAATTTCTTTCAAATTATGTGAAGAATATGTTTAAAAATAATTAATTGAAGAATAATATTGAATTTCAATATTTTTATATTTATTTTAGAAACTTTTATTTAGGATAAATCTAAATAATAATAATAATAGTTAATTGTGACTAACTCACTTTTTGTAAAATTTCTCGTTTGAGCTCGATCTCTCTAAGAACTATACAAATGATAATGATTTCTTTTTTCTAATTGCTATAATATTTCCATTTAATTATAATTTTATTTAGTTCCTAAATTTTGCTAACTATTTTTGAGGGAAAAAGTATATTTTTCTTGGAAAATAATATATTATAATAATAATAGACAATGAACTTATGCATACTCTCTGTATATAATTTGTTCAAACGTTATCATAATTAATAGTTTTATATTATAAGAATTATTGTAGAATCAATGAAGGAATAAAAGATTAATTCATATCATGACATTATTATTTTTTAAACTATTGTTAGCTTCTTATCTAATGAAGTATTTTGACCAAAAGGACATATCTCGTTTGGATAACTGTGTTTCCAACCAAAACCCTCACAGTCCCAGAGTCTGTAAATAGCAGAAAGGATTTGAAATAAGTTTTGGCCAAAGAGAAACATCTTTACAGAAAACTTCTAAATTTGATCAAATAGAACAGAGGACAGTATAAAAAACAAGAAAACTGGGATATTTATATATAATTGCTATATTAATTATTACTTTTATTATTTGAGTCATTCAAATACTTATTTCAGAATATAATAACTTTATTTTTAATTCAGAAATGAATAAAAACTAGTATTATATAAAATTAAAATTTGAACAATGGAATAACAATTATATTATCACAAAAGAAATTATTTTACATACTTTATATTACTATTAATAGAAAAGATAATCGAAAATATCATAATTTAAATTATGGATAATTAATCAAAATAAATAAGTTCGTATCTATTGTTGGTCTGCCTGCTTTGAGTACCGGTTTAGTGTTACACGTGTACCCCTTGGTGTAAAATTTCTAACAAAATTATTGTTCTTTTTTAGCTTTTTTGGGTGATTTTGCTAACCAAAATTGAATATATACTAAATAAATATACATAAGTATCGTATAAACCATTGATAACCCAAATAATATTAATACAAACTTCAGTTGTGACATTTGATATCTATTCAATATCGTTTTACTTGAAAAAACTAATAATTTCCATAATGCAGCATGACTAGCAAATAATCCAAATAAATGAGTTCGATTTGATTGCTTTTGTTCAATTGTTAATGGTGCTGCTACATCATCAGGCGATTCAAATATGTCTTGTAACATTCTTTTCCGAAGAAGTCGACTCATTTCTTCACGAGTAGAAGCTTCATGAGGATATATTGGTTTCAAATAACGAACATAAACTTTACCAGCAATTGCCATTTGTCTACAATAAATATTATTGTAAATGTTTTATTATATATTTAATTATAATATTCAAATAATTTTAATAATTATTCACAAACCTTCCTGGCGGATATAAATCATAAGCACCTAATATTACAACAGGTATTATCGGCGTTTTCAATTGTTCCCACAGATAAAAAGGTCCTTTTTTAAATGGCAAAATTTGCCCAGTTTTACTTCTTGTACCTTCTGGAGCAATCGCTATGCAGTCTCCTTTAGACGCTGATGCTGCTGCATGACCAAGTGCAAGTACAGCTTGGTCACGACTACCTCTATTTACAGGTATTCCACCAAATGCCAACAATAACCATGAGAAATATGGAATAAGAAATAAATCTGATTTGCTCTAAAAATAAATAGTTAATACCAATCAGAAAGAGTAAATATAATTTTATCTAATGCAGATCTGATGTATTTGAAGGAGTAAGGTTTCTTACAGGTGTGAAATGGCGGGCAGGGACAACTGCTCCAATAATAAAAGCATCCATTGAACTAGAATGACTAAAACACGTCAAAACACATTCTTTACCAAACGTATTTGTATCATAATCCTGAACTACTAGATGTATCCCAGACAACTTCATTATTGTTTTACTAACAAATACTTTGAAAAGATTTGTAAATTTATTATTCGGATGTATTATATTAAGTTGGGCTAGTAGTGTATCTATTGGAGAAAATAATAAACATGGTAGTGCAATAAATATAGCTGATGATATCAAAAATAACCAAACCGCTATCAGTCGTATCAATTCATCTAGTTTTGACATCAAAAAAGAGGTATTCGGAGGTAACTTAGCGTAAGTACATTTCAAGGTATCACTAATTGATTGAAGGTCTGTACTGATATCATTTAAAAGTTTATTTTTCTCATGTTTTTTCTCATTGTCATCTTTAATCGTTTCTTGTTGGAATTCCTCCACATCATAAATCAATAATTGACATTCTGAATAAAGTATTCTTCGCTGACGGTTTGAAACCGATGAAAAGTTGTCACTTTTGTACTTGTTTAACGTAGATTTAATTTTTTCATATTCAGTTTCGATGTCTTTCTGATCTTTCATATCTATTTATTTTTTTAGCAGTAAGACTAGTTTTGATATCTTTTAATGTTGTTAATTCTTGACTATACAGATAAAAGATAATTAATCCTTAATCCCTTGAAATTGTTGTTGCTTATACTGTGGTTCTTTATAAATAATCACACCAGTCATTTTCTCATTTTCATCATCAATCAAATCCGGAATTCAAAAAAGCACGCGCGTCATACACTTCATCAAATCCAAATTTATCAATATAATAAAATTCCAATTTACAATAATATTTTTATTTTACAATATATATGACTAAAGTAACGGCAATAATCAAATAACTTATATGGGAGAAGTTTGTTGTGACGGTTTCGTTTGTCCACTTTTGCTGTCTGATTATTTTAACTTCGCTACGGTACGGTAGATTAAAGTTAATTTTTGTAAAACAGCCACATATTAAGTTAATTTTGGAAGAGTTTGGACTTTATTCGAGTCAAATTTTAAAACATAACAACAAAGAGCCTGTAAGTTTTGCCAGATATGATCCCTGCAGCTGGTGGTTCATCTTCGCAAATCATTCAGAATAATCACAATAGTCAAACCAATGGTACTTCTTTTCAAGCTAATCTCACAGAAAAGAATCTCAAACTTACAACTCGAATAAAAAAACACAAAGTGAAAAAGTATGTACGTAAAGTTAAGCCATTGGAGAATAATGCACAAATAGGCCAAGGTCGATTCCCTTCCCCAACTCTGCAGAAGATGTTGCCATATGAACAACGTAAACAACAATTTATGAATAACTTACGTCCAAATACCGCTCTTGTTGCTAAAAACTATTTAAGTTCTTCTTATTCAATAGATACTTTTTCCCAGTCTATCAATAATTCACAATCTAATCGAACACTACCAAGTCTAGATATGGGTAATGTAACAATTACCAGTACAAATCGTTATTTTGGCGATGATGCCAAATCATTATATTATGATACGTATCGCCAATTAAAAGGTAGAGGGGAAGTTTTACTCGGTGGTTATAATGAATTAGAAGTGGTTATTGGTCAAGAAAATGAACATAATTTGTTTGATTTATCTATGAATGAAATGAAATCTATTGGAGTCATCACTCCAAGAGATAAATATAATTCATTAAAATCAAGTATGAAACAATCTAATAATATTAATACTCATTTCGATGATAATGAAGGTTTCACTAACTTTATTACTTCATATCGACCATCTAGCTCGCCCAGTATGATGCGTTCTGCAACTGAAAATGGTAGCAATTCTAATAATAATAATAATAAAACTGTCAAGATTCCTCAGAGACGATCATTGGATGGATTGATAGACGAAATGGTCATACCAAATGATATTAATTTAAATAATGATTCTTCTTTTGATTATGATGGGTTTGATCTGAATTCATTATCCATAGAATCAAATAGTTTATTAATGGAGCCAATCTTAACAGATAGTAATGAAATTTTATTACCAATAAATCAAAGTTCTAGTTTCGATTCATTCGGAACATTCAATGCTAGTACAATTAATACTGACACAATTTTTGGTCTGAATCAACAGCAAGACATGTTAATCTTTGAATCAACTGCTTCATTTCCATTAGAAAATGCTGATTTGAATGCTACTTACACAGTTAATTCACCTCGTGCTGTGTTTTTGACTGGTTGTTTGAAAAGAGGATTACCACCTGTCACATCTGCATTATTACGCAGAAGAATTACTTCAAAAATTAATTTATCACATATGACAATTGGAAATGATTATGCACAAATATTAGCTACATGTATAGCTGATTTACCATATTTAGAACAATTAATTTTATCAGATAATAATTTGAATGATGAAGGTATCACACCTATTGTTAATGCAATTTCATTAAGAAATGATTTAGAATTATTAGATTTATCTGAGAATAAAATTGGTTTATCAGCTGCATCAGCATTAAGAGACTTTGTTGGACATCAAAATTGTAAATTAAAAGTATTACGATTAAGTGGTGCTGATATTGATGATCAAGAATGTGCATTACTTGTTAAAGAATTACAATATAATTCTATTTTAAAGGTAGTTTTTTATCATAATTCCAAATTATTGAGTAAATTATATAATTTTTTATATTTTTATTTGATTTATAGGAGCTTGATTTATCAAAGAATTTGATTGGAAAAGATGAAAATAGAAATGTTGTACAACCATCATTTTTTACTGGTGCGGAAGCTCTTGCAAAGTTATTAAATAATAAGACATGTCAATTAGAAGTCCTTCAGGTGTAAATTAATCAATGATTTATATGATATTTTTTATGCTATTATTTCGATTTTTATAATTTCTGTTCTTATTCTTATGACATTATTATCATTAATTCGATAATAGCAATAATAATATAGTAATTTATCTTCTCTTTGTATGTTTATAACTCTTTAAATAACGATTATCTTATCATATTTGAATTCATATTTTTATAATGAATTATTATTACTATTATTTTTATTATTATATTGTATTATATAAGAATGATAACAATAATAATTATTGTTATTATTTTTTGTTTTTTCTTTAGTTACATTGGAATATGATTCGCTTGGAGAGTGCTGTGACATTATGTCATAGTTTACGACACAATGATCGTTTGAATCATTTAGATATATCATATAATAGCTTAGGGAGGAAAGCAGCGGATGTTCTTGGTGCAGCTATCATCCAAAATAAGGTGATAGTCATTCACATTATTATATATTATATTATTACTCCACTGGTTAATTTAATCATAATCTCATAATCTCAATATTGTCCGTTTGGGGGCTTTATCGTTTTTTATATTGATTATTTCTCGAAATACGCCACAATATGTAAACATGCTTAAACGGTTTGAGAAAAAAGTTTTAACGCTAGCCCCATAAAACGCTCGTGTTCGCAGAATAATAGTATGAAAAAACTATAATTTCTAAAATAATATATTACAAAAACAAATCGAATAAATTTTCGCCAACTTATATGTGTTATAATTAATAATACCTAATCCTTCACTCAACTTGACTCTTATATGTTGTATAGGCATTAAAGTTTCTTAATATCGCACACAATGGGATAGATGCTGCTGGATGCTTCACATTACTAGTTGGTATACGCGAAAACAAATCCATTCAAACGTAAGATAATGTTATATTTTTGTAAATAATAATAAAATTATAATTTCTGAAAAATGCACAGAATTATATATATGTTTCAATTATACATAAAAATAAAAGAAAGCTGTACATTTTTTGTTTCGCTTAGGTTTATTATAGATGGGAATCCTATGGGTGAGGAAGGGGCTCGGATGTTAGTAAGATTAGCTAAGTCTGATGGATCCAGACTTAAAATTAGTGCAAAAGTATGTGATTTTACTGTAAAAAGCAACTCAGTCAAGAATCTCAATGGTATGCCTCAGTTACTATTATTATTAGTTTAAAATTATTATCAAAATTATTATTATTTATTATTATTATTTTATTATAACCTTCAAGGTCAGTTCTAGTTAAGGTATCAACTCCAACAACAGAATGATGATGATTTGGTTTTAAATGACGGATGGTTAGTTGAATAGAATCAGACATCATGAAACGTTCTTTCTGACAGATGAAACCGAACAACCTTTCATTCCAAATTTTCCAATTGAAAGGTTCCATCTGTCAGAAAGAACTCTTAATAAAGTCTGATTCTATTCAACTAACCATCCGTCATCATCATCATTTGAAAACAAATCATCATTGGAGTTATAACTTCTTTTATTTTTATTATTACGTAAAATAATCATAAATCAACATTTATACAATTATTATTAATTATATTCATTATTATTATTTCATAATCAAACAATTTTTGTTATCATTATTATGATATTTCTCCATTTTATGGCTGATAAGTTTGAACAAAAAGATACAACATGCAATTATCATTTTAAACATAATTATTATATAGAAATGTTCTTTTTTATTATGATGATTACCAACCATACTTGTTATTATAGCTCCTGGTGGCGAGCATCGGTTGAATCTCTCTCTTCCATATGAACGAGCTGTATTTTTAGAATTATTAAGTATCGCTGCTGCTAATCCTGCCTTGGAATTCACACATTTCCAATATCAAGATCAACATGACCATTCTAAAGCTAGACCAATAACACCAAAGAAAGCACAAGAGGTACTTTTATTTTATTATTATTATTATTATTATTATTATTATAAATAATGTGTATATTAAATTATTTATAATCTGAATAATATTTTTATTCGATGCCAACAAATACAATTTCTATTAACAAACTGATTAATATATATATGCATCATTATTTTAATATTATTGTACAAACAAATAATTTTTCACATCCTTAATAAATTATAGTAATTCCTATTTATAATATATTTTATCATTTTGTATGATACCGGGATATTTCTTTTTTTCGAATTTTGAACAAAATACAACTAATTTTTATGATAATTTATTATGATAATGTACACTATTTGTGGCAGAGTAAGACTCCCCGTGGTAATTCTCATGCAGTTGGATTAGTTCGATATTCTCAAGCGGTAGAAGAATTAAGTCGAGATGAAGAAATCGAAAAGTTCCAATCAGAAGCGATGAGCAAATTACTTGGCATTAGTTGTAAATATATTATTGATAAAATAATGGTAAGTTTGTTTTGTAAATAATATATTATATTTTTTTATTTTATACTTCCTCCATTCCATTTGGTCTGGTGTAGAAGTAGGTATTTCTTGTTAGAAAACGACTTTTTCAACCAAAAAGTTTTATATAACGGCCTTTTCCACTGCTTTCAAATGAGAAAGAGCTGCACAGAAAACTTTTATATCGGGTCAAACGAAACGGAGTTAATTGATATTATGATGAGAATTTAAATTAATTATGTGCTATCATAAAATATTATTGCTATATAATTATTTCGCCCTTTCTTTCCTTCCATTCATTCATTTCCTCAATAATTTTGTAAAAGTATTTTTATTTGTTTAATTATTTATAATAATAACAGTAATATTGATGATGATAATAAGATATGTTCTATTTATGTTTTTATTAGGATTTTGATGTGAAAGGGTTTCGCTCATTTCAAACAAAGCAATTAAAGCAAGTGATGAGTCGATTAGGTATAGATAATGTACCTGAACTCATTGGAAGTATTCGTTGGGCATTAGATCCATTTGATGCAGGTATATTATAAACTATGCACAACCCTTTCATAAAAATATTTTATATTCATAACATCATAATATTTCACATTTATGATAATAGGATATATCCAATTCGATGAATTCGCAAGTTTTATTAAACAGGTTTGAATATATTGATAATGATAATATTTATATATAATAATTAAGTTATATTTTTATAATATTATTATCAATAATTTTTATTAGTTGAAAATATTATATTTATCATCATAATTATTAGCGAGGAATTATATCAAAGCATCGTATTCACGAGATAATGCATACACATTTCATTGGATTATCAAATGAACCAAACAAGCGCTATGTTCCTCCAACGAAAGGAATTGTCACCATTTCAATCGTCGAAAAATTAGTTCTAGAAGGAGGCAAATTCCCTTTGTCACGCCATCAGGTAACTGAGATAATAATATATAATAATGATAATTATAATGCGATATGCTATTATTATATTATTGCTAAATAACTATTACACTATTCAATTTCATCCATTAACTCATTTTCTTAAAATAATGCAATAATATTCGACATGTAAATAATGATAATAACAATTATGATAATTTTATCTCATATAACAAGTTTTTAATTATAATATTTTTATTATATTATTTTATAGTGTAATCAAATCATTCATGTTGCTGAGAACTCTTCTAATCCATTACCGCTTCTGATTTACGCATTAGAATCGTTCAGTTTATATTTAGAAGAAGCGAAGCAAATCTATTCCATATTATCGAATAAATGCGATGATTTTGTTTTATTACAATCAAAAGTGGTCCAGGCGGTTTATTCCACCAGCGATGCGATATTATTTATTAAAGCATATGCATCAAATGATTTGTTGAAATTGAAACGGCTGAAACAGAAACTTGGCAATAGCTATTACACTTTCTTAGGAATTTATTCAGGTCATCCATTCATCATATTTTGTTTATTATCATATCATATTATATTATTTTTTATTATCATATATTTTATAAAATTAGGGTTTTATTCGTTGGATTTATCACAAGATACGGATCGTGTGTGTATGAAACGATTAATCGAACAAAGTATTCGAGTTGAAAATAGTCGTAAAATGAGTGGGAAATGGGACACTTCACAAAATGGCAATTGGAATTGTTTTAGAAATGAAATACATTATCCGGTTGGCAATGAAACACCTGCTGAATTACTCGAAAGGTTTTTTATATTACTATTGTTACACATCATCCCCTTACCGCAGTATTTATGTTTTATTTATAATACAATAATAATTAATAATGATAATAATAGTAATAATTAATTTTTATTATCTTCTCACTTTTTTTGAAGGAATTTGATTTTTTGGCATTGAATAAAATTAATTATAAGATTAAACTATGAAGATTATTATATATAATTAAAATAAATATATTATTAGTAGTATATTATTAATTATTAGTATATTATTATGTTTGTTTCTGTTTTTTTTCATAGGAGTATATCTCCAAAGTATTTTTATCCATTACCTAATAAAGGGAGATTAGAATTTGATTTTATTAATTCTTGTCGACCAAGTAAAGATATGTTGGCAGACATACGTGCAATTGACAATGATCAACTGATTGATGTAAGTTCAATCCATACATGCTCTATTATGACATAATAACATCCTGACATGATATGCTATTATTATTAGACATATCATAATACCAATATCATTGCTTATTATCAGTAACTTAACATATAGTAATTTAGATTTTATGTTATTAATAATGAATATGTCACTAAAGTAGATATCATGATATTCTACTAGATGGAACATATCATAAATATATTTTTAACAATATTACCCATTTTAGTGTTCATGTGACCGAAGAATGATTTTGTCACTTTAAGTTATGTTATTTTATGTTACTAGACAATCTCATCATAAAAATATCATCATTTCATTTTGTTATATTTTATGTTCATTTTTAAGAGATTATATCACAGAAGAATACGTTTGTATGACTCAAGTTGATATTATAATATGTTATTAATGGGTCATAGCATCCATTATTGCAAATAATAATTATAATAAATAACTACAATTTTTATTATTTTTACTTCATATTATTATCATCAGTTATTATCATTATTATTTGTCATGTAACTAATCATGATTGTAGTTGCTTCTGATCACACGATTAATCGATGATTCTGACCAGCAAGATCGTGTATTACATAAAATAAATGAGTTGAGTTTAGCTCAAAGAAGATCATTTTTATCGAATGGATCACCTTATTGGAAGACAGAACTTGGTAGAGGACAGGTATCACTCATCTAATATTATGCCATACTATCAGCTAGTGGGAGAAATCCAAATAATAGAAGTGTTACTATTTATAATTTTGAAAATAAATCTCTTAAATCAATTTATATTATTATTATTGTTAAATATAATGCAATGTATGTGATATGATGTGTTAGGTGGTGGCTGATAATTTGTATAGCATGTATTGTACTTTGCATGAACGAAAAGAAAGTTTGAAAAAAGCTACTCGAAGAGAACAAGCAAGAGTAAATGATGTTAATACTGGAAACAAGGGGGGTAACAAGGTAAGCACAGGGAAATAATCATTGGGTGGTGTCAAAGTTAAAAAAACTGCCCGTTTATTTTTGTCCATTTATTTTTTAAACGATAAAAAAAAACACAAAAAATTATATATAAACGGGATCCCTTTCCATCAAAAAAATTGCTAACTTTATAGCGTATAAAAATAAACATAAAAAATAAACGAACTTGTTTTTTTAAACTTTGACACCTCCCATTCATAATTTTTTTTATATCGGACCCCGTTTATTCACTCAAATACTTAATCGGACACCCCGTAACCCATTTCCGGAGGTAAAAGTTTCCACTCAAATATTAACCAGTTGATACGATATGATTATAGCGTCGACCAAAATCATTTTTCACAAAGAAAGGAAGTCACATGTTCTCAGTTGACTCGTCTTCCATAGATGCTGGTGATGAAGAGATCATGGAAGAATCATTCGCAAATATAGTCGAATTATTGGTTGATAAAGAAAAATCAAAAGTGAGAAATAAATAATAATAATAAAAATAATAATATTTTTATAAGTAATAATTATGATTATTATATAATATACACCAAAATTTTGAAAAACTGCTTACTATTTTTAAACTTGTCTTTTAATTTTAATGATAATAATAATAACAATAATAATAACAATAATAATAATAATAATAATAATAGACTATTATGTTATGTATTGTGATTCGATAGGAATTAACTATTCAGTTTCGATCAGCATCAAATATCGAATCGAAGCTATTTTTGCAGAAAGCTAATTGGATAAAACGCCTCCATGATGTGATGGTAAGACTAATTAATTATTATAATAATAGATTATTATATTTTCCCATTTTAATTATTTCATTGATTCATTATTAATGTTATAAACGTAGCTTGAGTCGAATGGTTCAGATGAAATGAAAAGTGCAGCAATTCTCGAATTCTTCGAAACGGAACTAATGAATGTTTGGATTTATTGCAAACAAGTAAATATATTAATTATAATATTATCAATATACTTAAATCAGACTTCATTTGATAATCATTTCCGTTTCATCCATTCATCAATTATCCATTTATCAACAATAACAATTTCTTAAATCAAACTTCTTAATTTATAAAAATGATATATTATAATCATTACTGTTATTATTATTATTATTATTATCATTATTATTATTATTATTATTATTATTATTGTTATTATTATTATTGTTATTATTATTATTATTATTATCATCATTATTATTATCATTATTATTATTATTATTATTATTATTATTCAATGCCAACAAAATTAATCAAGCTTCTTCATTTATTATAATTAATAATATAATTGTTATTATTATTTTTCTTATAATTTATAATAATTATTACAGTTATCAGTTTTATTGGAATCATTCTCTATTGGAAGTGTGTCTAAATCTCATATTGGATCATATCGAGTGGAACTTATCGTTACTGTATTCGATCATATCATCGATTTGCATAATTTCGAGTTGATTATTATGATATTAAGTGCAGAAGAACAAGCTTCCATTTATTGCAGAATTGGGATGCTGAACGTTTTCAATCCTTGTAAACCAGAGGGGACTTGGGTTTTGGATCTTGTGAGATGGGAAGAGAGACAAGTACGCTACATATAATATAATGTTTATAATATATCATATAGAAAAGTATCATATTTTTAATTTAATTTTTAAAATTGAAATAATACTTATAATAACAATAATTATTTATTATTATATTACTCATAATAATAATAATAAATAGAATAATAATAATAATAATAATAAATATAATAACACAATATTTTTGATGGATTAGCAATCTTCACTGTGCTTTATTTAATCCATTAATTTTACGATGTTTGATTGTAGATGGCGAAGATGTTAATTCATTTGAATTTGGTAGAAGTTGGTGAAAATTGTAAGTATAATAATATCATATGATAACTTATTATGAATCAGGAGGCTAAGAAAAACTACCAGTGCAATATATAATATTGCCAGAAATAAGCAATATATATCAAAAATATTTATAATACTATAATAAACAGTAGATTTGTTCTATTTTAGTTTTATTTAGTAATAAACTCTAAAATATATGGAAGAGTTTATAATTTACTCTTTAAAATACAAGTTTAGATGCGAGGAGCTTCGAATAATACATATTCTAATACAATCATAAAATAACATTTTTATATTCGATATAACCAATTACTATAGATTGTTTTGCAAAATAAACAAAATAAAATCTATAGTTTCTGGTTGTTTAAATTAAATATTATTCAATTATTGTATTGTATAATGTATTATTAACGGAACCAGGCCCACTTTCATTTTAGATAATTATTTCATGTTTTTTTATGTTATATGAATTTTCTATCTGGTTAGAAAAAAGTTAAAAAGTGTTTGTTAGAGAGTATTATTAACAATGTTTTTCATTATTATTGTAATTCATTTTATAATTATATAAGTTATTATTATTATTATTGTTATTATTATTATTATTATTATTGTTGTTATTATTATTATTATTATTATTATTATTATTATTATTATTATTGTAATTATTATTATTATTATTATTATTATTGTAACAATAAAAGATCAAATATCTCTTAAAACATAATTATTATTGTGACTATTATGTGACGTGTGTGTGACATGTGATGTGTAGGGATTAATCGTGGGTTTATTTATGATCATGGCTTCCACAGTATCCAAGGATGGGATCTTACAGTAGCATGGTTTGAAGAGTCGAACATGCCAAAGAAAGGGATCTTAACTGTTGATTATTATTCAGGAGATGGAATGAATCTGGCTGGAAATTATATTAATCGTCGATTAAGAAATATTCTCACTAGTCTTGTGTTGGTCGAACAAAGGGATCTCATAGCTGAAGCTATGTCAGGTACTAATTTATTACTATAAATAAAATATTTTAATTTATGATCATACATTTCCTTAAGCAAATACACATTTTGAAAACTCAATTCAACCATAATTTTAGCATACCGCTTCTAGTTACTCTTTAATTTTTCAACTTATGGTCTTTAATCCATCTTACAATCAATCCAA
>VKHH01006653.1:0-16711 GCA_015144975.1 Epipyxis sp. PR26KG
TTTTGTAGCTTTTTCCTCTTGTCTAGTTGCACCTTTTTGATTTGCTCCGTTAATTTTTATTAATTCATTCATTAATTAATTCATTCATTCATTCACTCGTTCATTGTTATTATTCCAAGTATTGTTATCAAAATTCTGCAGTGTTCTCTGCGGTGGGTGTAACTTTTTTTATTGATTATTACCTTTTTCAATTCCTACTGAATTTCGTGATGCAACGCAAGTCGAAACTCGCTCTACCAAAAGTGGATCGTTTTGATAAAGAAAAATCAGTTATATCAGACACAAAAGACATTAAACAAAAGAAATCATATAGCTTTAGTTGTTGCTATACTTTAGTAATCGTTGCCCTGATAACAGCAATCATCTCGATATCAGTGATAGTATATTTATTGTTAACCAGATTTGGATTTGGCTCAGATTTTACTTCTCAACCACTAGATTCTCAAGCATCATGTTGTAAAATTCCAGATAAGGGTTTAACAATAATCGGTGAGTTGCCTTATCCACCTGGAAATATTGCCATGAGTTCTAAAGGACGGTTATTTTTCAACTTTCATCCTGAATATGAACCATATCCTATAAAAGTTTCAGAACTTTTAACCAAAACCTCCTTTCGGCCTTTTCCATCATTAGAATTTCAATCAGTTATTGTTTCCTGTCTATCCTTACGTGTTGATAAACAAGATCGTTTGTGGTTGTTGGATTATGCCAATCATGGCATTGCTGGAAATTCTCACTTTTATGCATTTGACTTAAAAGACAATCAAGATAAATTAATAAAAAATTATACTTTTCCTTATCATATTGCTGGATTTGGATCAATGTTAAATGATTTTCAAGTTGATCCCCAAGGAAAATATATCTATATTGCTGATACTAGTATCCTAGCAACAACCCCTTCTCTTATCGTCTATTCTATTGCACATGACGAATCGTACCGAATTTTATCATCACATTACAGTATGTATGGAAGTTCACATTTTGTCAATATATATAAAGGAAATTATTCTTTTGAAAATTTGCTTCAAAGTAATAAAACAAGCTTAAAGATTGGTCCATTTGGTTTGAAACTTAATGTTGATAGTATAGCATTAGATCGTTCTGGTAGCACTTTATACTATGGTGCAGTAACATCAAATAAATTGTATTCTATTTCAACATCACATCTATTATTTTATGCGAGTAAAATGAGAGAAATGTCATCCAGTCATAGTATGACAATTGACACTTTAAATAGAAATATCGAAAAACAGGTAAAGTTGATCAGTGAAGATAAGCCTATGACAGATGGAATAAGTACTGATCAAGCTGGAAATATTTGGTTAACATCATTTCAGCATTCCTCAATAAGTGTAGCAGTGAAGAATAAAAACGCGACTAATAACAGTTTAGAAAAGTTTAAAATTGTTCAATTTGTTCGAAGTGAATCTTTACTTCGTTGGCCTGATGGGTTAACATTTGGTTTAGATGGATTGTATATAACGAATTCTGCTTTACATTTGAAATTTTCTGGTTTGAAGAATATGTCCACTGCGGCACCATTTCATATTCTACGTATTGGAACTAACTATTTGAAAAAAATATCGTCAGTAGGTGGAACTTTTGAGTTACCTCCTTGTGGACACTAATTATTTACATGATATTTGTATTTGTGTTATTATATGTGATAATTCATCAAACAAAACCTGATTAAATCTTGTAGAAATCAATATATTAGATCATTCATTACATAATAAATCTTGGTGAATGTCATTTATTGTAATTATAAACATAATTCGATCTTAAACCACACATCACTTTTAGTTAGTGCAGTTAAGTGAAATGAATAACATACCATGTTTTTATTCAAATGCATTATTATTTTATTTTATTAATTGGATTTGATTATAAAATTATTTTAATATTTGAGATGTAAAAATTGCGGCTTATGAATCTAGCAGCTAATAATTTGCTCCAATACCGTAACAAAAAAGGTTCTAACGATAAGCTAACGATGTTCAATTGTAATAGGAAAGGAGTATTGTAGAAGGAAATATATTCAACAGATCAATTTATGCTTTCTCATATTTTTTGAAAACAATAGCGGCATTGTGTCCTCCTATTATTAATAGTAAATATAATATCAGCGATTCATAAATAAAAAATAATTATATCAAATTGCTTACCAAAGCCTAAATTATCACTTAAAATAGCTTTTGGGATATCTGCAGGGGTTGGATAATGATAAGCGACATTAGGAACGTAATCAAGATCACATCCTGCCTCAAGGTCTGGGTTATCAAGGTTGATAGTTGGTGGTAATATTCCATCTTTCATTATTTTAGCGCAAACTACTGCTTCTATTCCTCCTGCTGCTCCAAGGGAGTGTCCAATCATACTCTTAATAGAAGAAACTTTCAAATTATATGCATGAGCACCAAATACTGCTTTGATTGCTTCTGTTTCAGTTTTATCATTTAATTGAGTTGAAGTTCCATGAGCATTGATATATCCAACGTCTTCCAAAGCAACGTTACCATCCTTTAGTGCCATTTCCATGCAACGTTGAAGCCCTCTGCCACCAGGAGCAGGAGCTGTAATATGGTGAGCATCGCATGATGATCCATATCCAGCAAGTTCACAATAAATTTTAGCACCTCTTGCAAGAGCATGTTCTTCTGTTTCCATAATTATTAAACCACACCCTTCACTCATAATAAATCCAGCCCTAAATAAAAACTTCATTTTACAAACTATTATCATATTATACATGGGATAAGAGTTATACCTATCCTTATCAAATGGACGGGATGCTTTTTCTGGAGTGTCATTATACTTAGTTGCCATCGCTGTTAGAGCACAAAACCCAGCAAAACATAATGGAGTTAAAGCGGCCTCACTACCACCTGCTATCATAATATCAGCTTCACCATCTCTCATATGCTTCAAAGCAGCTCCAATAGAATGAGTGCCTGTTGCACATGCAGTAGTCACGCAATAGTTTGGACCTCTTGCGCCGTGTTCAATCGCTATCATCCCTGATGCTGTATTTGAAATAAGTGCTGGAATTAAGAAGGGATCGACAGCACGTAAACTATTATATCCTCCGCCTGCAGCGGTAAAAGCATTACAGTTATCCTCAAACCACTCAACTCCACCAATTCCGGACCCCATTATACAGCCAAATCTATCACCGTCGATGGCTTTAGTGTCTAAACCTGCATCAGCAATGGCTTGTTTAGCAGCAGCTAGAGCAAAATGGGTATACCTGCCATTTCTATTTATCGTTTTCCCTTTCAACCCATTTGCTTTCGCATCAAAATTAACAATTCCTGCAAGCTGTTATCAACACAATTAATGATTAAATAATCGAATTTAGTTTGCTTTTTGGGGTAATGCGCTCACCTGTGCAGGATATTCATCTGCCCAAGATGGTAACCTTCTAATACCACTTTTACCTTCGCATAATGCTTTGTATGTTTCATGGCCTCCAATCCCAACAGGAGTTACTGCACCAATACCGGTAATTACAATCTAAAACCACAAAACATGTTTAAATATGATTATACTTGTATTTTATATTGAAGTATTGAAGAAGATATGATCACCTTTTTCTTGGGACTACCATCTTTCATACAAAGAGTAGAGCTCTTGTATGAGCTCTGAATCTTCAAACTTTCAACTAATGATATACAAATAGTAAATATTACAATTAATGAATTCATTTTTATCTTGTTGATTTTCCCTGTGTTTAAGTTTTGTGCAATTGAGTTGATTGTATAAAGAGCAACGCGGAATACTACCAAATTAATTATTGGGATTACTAACTCTTGGATTTGCTTCAAATTTGCTGTATTGCATTAAATAACTGCATTGATGGTTGAACAAGAGAAGATGATGAGAGTGATTTGGGTGAGATACGTCATCTACAACACAAAACCCTTCATAATCACTTATATATATTAGTATTATCGTATACTGAAGATGATTTAAATATTATAATAATTGAAATTGATTCAAAGGGTATGATTTATTTTAATGTATGTATTATAGTCATTATTACACAATATTACTAACTAATAATTCTTGTAAGAAGTTTTAAAATTTGGTTAATGAACAAACTTTGCATAAACATGATCTAATCCTGTTGACATTCACTGTAACAATCAATAATTTGAAAAGGTAATATTGAACCATTTGATTATCTATTGATTGAAAATGAATATGAGATTTGATCAGCTGTGCATCATATTTCTCGTGGTTGTATGTTTACAATATGTCAACTGTTTGAAATTGGTAAGATTGATATTATGCAAATGAACCCTGTTTTTGGTTTATCATATTCTTGAACATTTTAATAGTCCCAGATGAGAAGATCTATTGATTTACGAATGAATGTAAATGATAATGCTGAATTATCTGTTGTGAAAACCTCATTTCCAGTCGCACAAGCTAAAGCCCTAGTTGGGAAATCATGGCTTCGGTGCAAAACTATTGGTGTTGGGGCCTGTCCTGGTCAAAATGAAATGTCAAATAATGTATTTGAAACCTTGGTTGATACAAATGATGCTTGGATAAGTAAGAGAACTGGAATAAGGAAAAGGAAAATATTGACTCCTGGGACAAGTTTACGTGATATTGCAGTAGTTTCTGCCAAAGAAGCACTTGAAAGCTCAGGTGTTAACCCTATAGATATTGATTTAGTTATTGTAGCAACTTCGTCGCCGGACGATTTGTTCGGTGATGCAGCATCTGTTGCCTCTGCTATTGGAGCAAGTAAAGCAGCGGCGTTCGACGTGACAGCAGCTTGTTCTGGATTCGTTTTTGGGTTGGTAACTGCATCTCAATTCATTCACACTGGGGCTTATAAAAAGGTGCTTGTCGTTGGCGCAGATGCTCTTACTCGCTTCATTGATTGGAGTGACCGAGGAACTTGTATACTCTTTGGAGATGGCGCAGGAGCAATTGTGATGGAAGCTTCCAATGATGTGAATGATTCGGGTTTATTAGGTTTCGCTCTTCATAGTGATGGTGATAGATATGCTAATCTTAAATTAAAATATAATCCCAATTTTATTGAGCTTGGTAATAATGAAAAGAGTGTAATAGACAATGGTTCATATGGTAAATTGACAATGAATGGAGCTGAGGTTTACAAATTTGCAGTAAATGAGGTGATGCTAAACAGAACATTGATTCTAAAATAATATTTATAACAATTCACTCATATTTATGCAGGTACCTGAAGTCATACAAGAAGCTCTGACGAACGCTGGGTTATCCACTACCGATGTAGATTGGTTACTCCTTCATCAAGCCAATATTAGAATAATGGAACATGCATCGCAGGTGCTTGGAATTGGGATGGACAAAGTCCTCAGAAATATAGCAGAATATGGAAATACTTCAGCTGGTTCAATTCCATTAGCGCTTGCAGAGGCGGTTAGGTCCGGAAAAGTAAAAAAAGGAGACATTATTGCCATGGCAGGATTTGGTGCAGGTTTAAGCTGGGGGTCAGCAATTATTAGATGGGGTTAATATGGAGCATTATCTTTACATTCAAAAATAGGATTACTTTGCATTTGTATATATTGTTCATAAATCGTGGTGCTGTTGGCGCAATTATTTGTGTTTTTCTTTAATTCCCAACATTCAATAGAATATTTGAGGTGATTTGCTGTACGAAGTTAATAGTAGATTTTAGTGTATTTTATGCGTCAAAATGTTAGCGATGTATTGCTAAATCTAAATTTTCAAAGGAACTTTGGATCTAAATCTCTCCATAGACGGATTGAAATGCAATAAACCAATATACAATTTTTAAACCGCTAGAGGGTACAACTCTATACGCTATATAGATATCTTAATCAATCTATATTGATAGTTCGTTAATGCTCCACTCCACACAACCCACACATTCAATATTAATATCAATAATCTAACTTACAATGGATAACTAGCTGTTTTGATACGAATTATTTTAATTATTCAGTGAAAAAGATTGTCGTGTTTAATGATAGGTTTCAACGATTTGATTCTCATAGTTCATGTCTATTCTCTACGTACGCTTCGCATCTTGATTTTGTCAAACTATGAAAAACATTTTTAAATCCATCATAAGACTCTCAGTTTGTTTGAGGGAAGTCTTGGTTTTTAATTCGACTTAATTAGTTCATTCATTCATTCAAAATTAATGTTGGAAGATTTATTATTGATTTCTTCACTTATTTCGAATGCTGTAATCATGCAATCCGAATTGCTAATGACTACAGTAGAAAAGTATAAAGTTATTGTTTTATATAAATATCAATGAACGGCAAACAACCTCTTTTCATTCAACGACCAATTTTTGAATTCCGCGAGACTACAGTTTAACAGTTACAGCAGTAAAAGTCATCCTATAGTACAAGAATTTACATATAAACTAATACTTATAGTCTTATTGTATTGTAATAATCTGTGAATGATGATGTCGTCAAATATTGACGGTGATAAAAATATTAGTAATAGTCATCATATTGGAAATGGAACTAATAATTATCAATACGAAGTTCAATTTCCCAGTGGCTCCATGGGTTTGGAGTTAGAACCAGTAATAATATCATCTGAAAGGTTGTTAGGGTGTCGAGTAAAAGATTTTTATTTTGCTTCCGATCATAACGGAGTTGATAAGGAATTTGTGTTGAACAACATCAACATTGGAGATATAATTTGTAAAATTGAAGGAGAGCCAGTTATCTCTGTGCCATTTTCTGAAATATTGAATAAATTGCGAATTCTTAAAGCCCAAACGAAGACAGTCATCTTTAAAAACATATCTGCTTCATGTAAACGCCATTTGGTACTACAATTTGCTTTTTCCACATTTATATTTAGTTCTTTTAATAAATCATAGGGACAACAGGCGGTGCCGATAAAACTTACGATGAGTCAAAACCTGTGAAAGAAAAGTATCCGGGTTCCATAAGGCTTGGACAATATGGTCACACATTGAAACAGTCAGTTCTAGAACAGTTTAAAGATGAACCTGTAACAAAAAATCCCAATTTAAGTATTAAATACACGCAGAATAACTCAGTAAATAATTCAATTTTGAATGATGCAAATTCAAATATAGAAAATTACTCAAATGGATCTATTCAGCATGGTTCACATCGAACATCTAGTCGCCCTAACAGTGGCAGAATTTTAAGTCCTTCGATATTAAATCAAAATAACACAGGATTTTTCACGTCATCACCAAAACTCAAAAGTGGAATATCTCCTAAAGCAATCAAAGATCTAATGAGACAAGGTTCATTAATGAATAGTAGTCCATCGTCTCCATCTAATACAATTGTCGAAGGTGACCAAAATACTCATATCATCCAATCAACTAAATCAACGCTTGCATCTCCTGGAAATTCTCCGAAGGATAAGGATATACTTCAATTTCTTAATAAGTCTAGATCAAAATCAAATGGAGATCTATCTGCTGTTAAAACTGGATCACCGTCTAGCTCAGATAATAACTCGACTGCAGAAAATCCCATTCAAATTCAATCTTCTTTAATTGACAGCGATGGAAACAGCAGAATTTCACGTGATATTACTAACATAATCGGTATGGTGGGTGGAACTATTGGTACTGGTCTAATTTCTGTTGGAAGTGTAGTTGGTAGCCATGCCGTGGATGCCGCATTATCAGTCGGAAATGTTATTGGTGAGCAAGCTGAGAAAGTTATTATTAAAACTTCAGAGTATATTCCGATCTATAGTTCTGCAGAAATGAATCACATGATGACATTGAAAAACGAATTACTAAATGAGTTATCAAAATCCTGTTTGATGCTTGGTGAAGCTGAAGAAAGAGAACGCCAACTATCATTACAATCTGCAGAAATTAAAAAACGCGAGGATTTATTAGTGTCATTAAGAAGTTCTGATACTTATAAACTCGGAACACTTTCCACTAAAGTCGACACACTTGAGCATCATTTAAGCGAGTCATTGGTTGAAGTAGAGCGATTATCAATCAAATTGCAAAATGCAGAAGCTGAAGTTGTTCTTTTACGCAATGAACACAATGAAGATATCAACACCATCGAAAAACTATTGAAAGAGCAAAATATACTTAAAATTCAAAATGATACCTTGGCAGATCAATTAGATCAACAAATTCAAAATGTGATTTCTTTGGAAGAAAATTGTGAAGCGATTCAAAAAGAATTAGCATCTGCTCTAACAGAAAATCATACACAAAAAGTGTCTACAGAATCTACATTAACACGATTTACCAATGAAGTAGAATACTTGAAAAGTGAACGAGAGCTAAAAGTAAGCGAAATTGAAAGTCTTCGTCAGCTATTTAATAATACTGTTGAAAGAAGTCAGTCAGAGGAGCAAAGTTTAAAACAAGAATTACATCAAATCAAGGCTCAATCTAATGAACGAATTATGGAGACCGAAAACAAATCCCATAGTATCAAACAAGAAATCAGTGAACTAAAAGCAAGACTTTCTGCAATGACAGCTTTACACCAACAAACTGAAACTGAGAAAATAGCATTGCAAATGAAACTAATGGAACAACAAGCTGAAAATAATAAATTAACAAATTCATCAGAACAAGTTAAATTAAGCTTTGAAAATGCAACCAATGAAATGGAAAAAACAAAAGTTGAATTTCGCAAAGCAATTGAAAAGTATAATGATGAATTAAAAGTTTCATCTGCCAAAATTAAAGAGGTCAAAGCCGAATCTTCTCATCTGAAAGAAAAGCTTTCAAATCAACAAAACGCAATCCAAGAAAAAGATAATATTATCTCTTCAAATAATCATGCCTTACAATCTTTGGAATATCTAAAATCAGAATTAGAAAATAAATTAGATCAAAAAGAGAAAGAAGCAATTGAAATGAAAAATCAATTAGAATTTTTGCATGCGAGCATAGAAAATCTGCGAATAGAGAATATTAGCATTAATACTGAATATAATCATACTTTGCAACAGAAAAATAAGACATTAAATATATTAGAATCAAGAAAAGAGGAATTGGAACTTCAAATTGCAACCTTACAAGAAAACTTCAATAAAATGCAAGTACAATTAATTGAATTGCAATCGAAATTAATGCAAAAAGAAAATGAATTTTTGAGTGCATTAAGTTTAGCAGAAGATACACAAGATTCTCTTCGAAATGATTTGCATCAAAAGTTAAGTTTAGCAGAAGCCCAAAATGATGATCATTTAGTTAAAATTGGAATGTTAGAAGAGGAAATATCTAAAGTAAGCAAGCAGATGAATGATAGTACCAATGATTTATTACATAAGCTACAAGAAGCGAATAAAACCATTAGAGATAGTGCAGATAAGTTGCTTGCTAGCGAATCTCAAGTCAATCAATCTAATCAAATAATTGATGAATACAAAAAATCAATTGAAATTTTGAATGAAAAACTCTCCAGTTTTGAAGACAATGAACAGAATTACATTAAGAAAATCAACTCTTTGGAATTAATCATTAAAAATAATGAATCAATTCATTCAAAACATGAATTAGAAAAACTTGAACAAATTCAAGAGCTGGAATCTCAAGTCAAGTCACAAAAGAAATTAATAGACGGTCAGCATGATGAATTTAATGTGATTATTGAGCAACAAAGCAACTCAATTAAAATTCTACAAGAACAAATAATTGAGAAAAACAACCAGTTTGAAAATATGACATTAGAATATGATAACATTATTAAAAATAGAAAAGAAAATGAATTCAAATTAATGGAACAAATCAAATCATTGGAATCAAATAATTCTTCATCTTCAGAAATGTTACAAAAGTTACATGAAGAATCGAATTCATTAGTTGTTATTCTAAAATCTAATCATGAGCAAGAATTAAAGTATTTGAAAGGTGAAATTGATCGCTTAGAAATCATTAATACAGAATATAATAATAAATTAGTTGAAAAAGAATTTATGTTCCAAAAACAATCAAAACATTCTCAGGAAGTTGAATTGTCTATTAAAGAAACCAATCATCAATTGAATGAAAAAATCGTATCTTTAGAGAATGATCTTGAGCTTGCTCGTATTAATTATTCTAAACTTGAAAAAGATCATCAAAATCAATCTTCTAATTCATCAAATATGATAATTGCATTGCAAGTAAGTTATTAAAATCTAATATATTTTATTGTTTTTTATTACTCTATTGTTACATTAATACTTTATTTTTATCAAATATATCTTAACTCACAATGATTAAAAATAAATTAATTATTTATTAAAATTATAGGATCAAGTTAAATCCTCATTGCAAGAGTTAATCCATGTTAAAGCAAAGCATCAGAAGTCTTCTTCAGATGTATTTTATGCGTTAAGAAAAGTTATGGTTGAATTGTCTGAAATAAAATCCAATTTAAATATGATAAAACTGGAAGTAAATGAACTAAATAATTTACAAAAATCAATCTCAAACAGGTAACTTTTATTCATTCATTCACTAATAGAAGCATCATTAAATACTGATTATTATTTTTATATTATTATAAATATTTATCATATTTTAGTTCATTAGAAATAGCTTCTCAACAATCAAAAGTAATTAATTCTGGTAATAATTCACTTCATACTGAAATTATTCATCTTGAAAACGCATTAAAATCAATTCAAACAGATCGTGATTCTGTTGCGAAAAAAGCATTTTTGGCTGAAAAAAATGTGATTGATTTAGAACAAAGATGCTTAATAGCTGTTACTAGAACAAGTACATTAGAGAAATCTATAGAAGATATGATATCAAATAAATTATTATTAAATAATAAAATATCTGAATTACAAGATAATTTACATGAACGAGAAATGCTAATTATTGATATTAATCATAAATGCAATAATTTAAGTAATGAAATCCATAATGCAAAACAATATGAAATAGAATTATTATCTAAAATAAATGAAATAGAATCAATTATACAATCTCAGCAAAATTCATTACTTATTTCTAATAATACAATTAAAGAATATGATCAATCATCATTTCGATTAAATAATCAATTATTAGTATTAGAAAAAAATCTAAATGATAATATTGCTAATTCAACACTTTCCATTCAAACAATACAAAACGAAAATGCAATTTTAATTGAATCAAATCATTCTCTAAATAAACAAATTCAAGAAAAACAATTATTTTTAGATGAGAAAATCCAATTAATTCATCAATTAGAACAAGAATTGAATGAATTGATGAATACTCATAATAATACTATTATTATTTCAAATGAACAAAATTTAAAAATTATTGAATTATCTCATCTTGTTGAAACGAATATAATAGAAGCAAATAATGATAATAATAATAATAATGAAAATTTAAAAATTGAAAATAATAATTTACGAGTTGAATTAATGAATGAAAAAAATCAAAATAAAAAATTACAAATTAATATAGATGAATCATATCATAAAGAAAAACAATTATTACAAAATATTGAAGAAATTTCTAATAAATTATTACAAACTCAAAATGAATTTGAAAGTTTCCAACAAAATAATAATATTATTATGTATGATTATAATAATATTATTTCAAATTTAAAAATTGAAATGCAAAAGAAAAATGATATTAATATTGAATTACAAAATAATATAAACAATTTATTAGAAATGCAACAAGTAAAACAACATGATTATGAATATCTTCAATCTCAATTAAATGATATGATTGTAAAATATAATAATAGTACAAATAATGATAATAACAATAATAATAATAATGATAAAAATAATGATAATAATAATAATAATGAATATCAAAATCAATTAGAATTATTACAAATAACAATTCAACAACAAGCAAAAGAATTAAATGAATTACAAAAAATTATTATTATTTCAAAAAATGAAATAAATCAAAAAAATAACGATTATTTAAAAATGAATGAATTGATGAAAGAAAAAGAATATATTTTGTATGAAAATGAATCACAATTATTATTATTAAAAAATGAATTACAAGTTGTTAAGAATGAATTAGAAAATTCTAAATCAATCATAAACAATAATAATAATAATAATGTTGATAATAATATAAATAACAATAATGAATGGATGAATAATCTATTGAAAGAAAAAGACACTCGAATTACACAATTATTAACTCACTTGTCATTGAAAAGTAATCGTGATCAATTACATATAAGTGACTCTCAAGTGACTCGATTCCAATCATATAAAGATCAAATTAATAATCTTGAATTAAGTTTGAAACAATCATATGAATCAATCAGTCAATTACAAGAACAATTATGTCAATATTCTATTGAAAAAGAAGAATTATCATCAGAATTATTTATTAAATCTCAATTATTAAATGAAAATGATGTATATATTCAAGATATTACATTAAAATCTCAATTATCAAATGATGAATTGAAGAAATATTATCATGATTATTATAATGATCAATTGAAAGAATTAAGTAAAAAACATTCTCTTCAACTTGATGCTTTGAAACAATCATTATTACCTGAAATTAAGCATCAATTCGATGAGAAAATGCATAAAATTATTGAAGAAAAAGATGAAATAATTAAAGACATGAGGTACTATAATAATTAATAAATACATATAATGTGAATTAATCGTTTCGTTGATTGTTCATTAATTGTATTATAATTATTATATTATATTATTATATTTATTTTTCAAAATAATAATCAATAATATTTTTTATATTATTATTATTTTATTATAGAATTGAGTTTGATCATCATAAAAACATATTTGAATCTATTTTACATGAAGAAAAACTAAAATATTCATCCACAATTCAAGAATTACAAAATAATAATCAATATGTAAATAAATATGAAGAAATAGAGAAAAAATATAATGATAATTTACTTATTATTAAAAATCTTACAAATGATAATAATATTATGAATGATAAAGTTGAGAGTCTTACTTTAACCCTTCATATGATGACAGATATTTCACAACAACATAAAGTCAATGTGAATGAATTGATGAATCAGTTACAGGAAAAGACGAATTATTTTGATGAATTAATTGAGAAATATTCTGAATTAAAACAAAATTTTGATAAAAATTTAGATAATTCTAATGCTTCTCTTAATGAAAAAGAAGAAAGAATTAAATTATTACAATTACAAATTGAAGAATATGTTATTAGTATGAGAAAATATGAAGGTAAGCGATCATAATAATAATTATTTAATGAACTATTTTTCTCAATTTTGTCTCATTATTATTATGTTTATTATTTTTATTATTATTATTATTATTATTATAGAAATAAGAGATGAAAATGATAAAATAAAATCAGATTTAAATAATTCCAATCAAATAATATCACAATTGCAGCAATCAATGCAGGAAATAACAGATCAATTACATGAAAAAGATGATTTATATCATAATAATGAACAAATTTTAATAAAATCACAAGAAGAAGTATTATTATTGCAGAAGGACAACAGTTCATTACGTAATTTGAATATTAATTTAAATGATCATATCGCAGCGCTCAAGTTATCATATGATAAAACCATTTTATCAAATGATGATTTAAATAAACAATTGACCTCCTCGATTAACGATATTAATCAATTAAAACAAGAAAAATCGAAATTAAGATTTAATTTAAATGAAATATTAACAACTCATGAATTATTATTAACTAATAGTAATAATCGTGAAGAAGAATTTAAAAATAATCGTATTAAATTAGAAGAAATTATTATGAATTTAAAGAATGAATTGAAATCATGTAATCAAAGGCTACATCGCAAAACACAAGAATTAAATTCATTACATAATCATTTAAATGAACTGGTTAATAATTATGTGAGCCCTGTTAAAAGCACAAAACAAGATAAATTGTTGACAGAAACTAGCAATTTGATGAATGATAATAATAATAAAAATAAGAATAATAATAACATTAATAATAATAATAATAATAATGAAAATAATAAGAATCATAATCAGGATTGGAATGATAATATTATTCACATTTCACTTGATTTACATGAAATAATTACGATAATATGTTATAATTTACAAACTATTTCCTCGTCTAAGAATAATATAGAAATAATAAAAGAATATTCTCAGAAATTAAGTGAAAAACATGTCCAATTGCATGAAATCATCATTCGTCCACCTTGGATATTAAATAAACCAATTAAAACCAAGCTTATCCCTGCTCATGAGTTGATTTTTAATGATACGTTTATTAAAAATTATCATAAATTATTAGATGAAAATACAATAAAAATATTGAATAATAATGAGATTAAATATGAATATCATCGAGAAGGTCATGATAAGCCGTTAATCAGAAATGACAAGAAATCGAAAATGGTAAATTCGATATTATTATTATTATTGACTAACTTCTCATTGTTGCTATATCATATCATTCTTGTTTCACCCATTTTGATTATTAACTATTATCATTTTGATAATATTATTATAATTTTCTTATTATTATTAATTTATTTGCTGTTTATATTATTTTAGGATGATTTGGATGAGAGTAGTCGATTAGTTCGTCGTGGTTCTAGTAGTGTTCGCAGTAGCATTGACAATATCGTCAGTAGTAATTCTGATCATCATTCAGCTGAGGATGACAGTAAATATCCATTATTAGAAGAGCAGCTGCTGTTGAGGCGATCTAATAACGATAACATCAACAAAGACGTCATCGCGACTGTCAAGCAACATGCGCATCTGTCAGACGCTAAGACCACAGCTAATCCTTATGTCATAAATGATGATAATCGTCATAATCACAGTCATCCTTATTATGATCTTATGAAAATAATATCATCAAATGAGGATGAAAACGCCTCATTTGATTTTGAAATCAATCGTATTCATCGCATTCAAAATTATGATAATAACAATAATAATGATGATGATAATTTAGAGAGCTATGACATGGATGGTATCAATCATTATCATTCATCCGGTGCCTTTGAAAATAATGATAATAATCGACTCGATCGTTCAGATGATCTGATCAAACTAAGTGATCAAACCAACTCTTCCATTGACATTTGGAACTTATCAGCTGATAATGACCATAATAATAGTAATAATAGTGCTGACGATAACCATAACCATAATATATCCGAGGACGAATCATCGCTTTTCATTGAATTGTCTTCTTTGAACAAATAATAATATAATATATATTATAACCAATTATATGACCCCCTTCCCCTCCCACTTGTTAATAATGTTATATAATATGGTCATTATGTCATATCCCAGTATCATTCTGATTTGATTGGCATATTGCTTTGCATTGTTATTATTATTATTACCCATTAGTTAGTATCGAATAATATTGTTTTTGGTGAATGAAATGAATGAATATGAATGTATATAATATGCCAAAATATGTTCAACAGAGCTCTTCCTCAATTGGAGTGTTGCGTGAAATAATATAATATTATCAAAGATTTTGATTTTACCAATATTTATTAGCGATCTCATCTGCTTCAGAGGATCAGTATCCACAGACACAATAGTGGGTGATCTGACATCATCATACGTGTTGGATGGTGAATCACTATCCTCAAAGTTATAATCATTTCGGAGCACAAATACACCTTCATTTTCAGAACACACTTCTTTCACTTTTTCCAAACGTCTAACTTTCCTTTCATCAACGCAGATGGGCTATTAACGTATTCAGCCAAAAAGTTCTGGAAATGGACAGCCTCTTTCTTGGTTTCAAACATTAAAGAAATGTGCAAATCGCTCGAACCATCAGGATACCAAATAGAAAGTTGAGGGCCACGAATATCATACATTGCACCGTTCAAACATGCGTCTTGATATATTCGCTTCCTATACCCACTGTGAGTTTTGCTATCTTTTATTTTGGCAAATATAACAAAATATTTGTTAATAAGTGTAGGGGTGTCTTCGTCAGAGATTGACCAAGGCCACCAAATCCAGTTTGACCAACTTCGATTTCGCTTTCCCAAAGCCTGATTGAGAATACCAGAGTAGGCTGTATATCAAACAAATATAAGCCAAAAAAATAATCATAAGATAAGAATTGTAATGTAACAAATAATTTTCTTACCTCCACCTTGAGTGGAATTTGTTCCTATAAAACAACGCGAATGAAATTAGTTCATAGGAAAATAAAATATGAATGAATCCGTTAGGAATGGGTGGTGAAGATTACAAGATTACTGTACCTCGAGCTTTCCTTTCTCGCTCCGCATTGACTAACTTATTTCTGCCGCTGTGTTCGGATTCACACCTAGATTAATGAATTGACTAATTTCATATAGCAAATCGGACATGATGATTTTTTATGCCACTTTCAATACCCTTTTCTCGGCGTTTTAATCTATTGTTTGAATGAAGTCTCGAATTGTTTGTTATTTCGGTATTATTTTTGGTATTTCCGATTGCTGTTTCGTGACTATAAAGCTCTTAAGCATTCTTAAACTAAACGTATACATTATACTGCATCTAAAATGAAATATATATTCATTTAAAATAAAATAATTTAACCTTAAATTATTGTTATACATTTATTTTGCAGTTTTGTAAACGGTTCCATATTTTTATTAAAGCAAATAAATAATATAGAACAATTTTTTGTCAATAATGAAATTGCATTTGAATGTCTAATTAATTCAGTTCGATGTATTGCACATAATAGTAATGGAGCTCGATGTAAAAGACGTGTTTGTAT
>VKHH01006654.1:0-16710 GCA_015144975.1 Epipyxis sp. PR26KG
ATGATATACAGGATTATATTGAATAAATAATTTCACGGTAATTGTAACTGGAATAAATAAATATATAGGATTGAAAATCTATAATTTCAACAAAAAGAAGCATCGTTAACAATTGACAAATAACGTTGGGGTGGTATTTGATTCATTGATGAAAGTTACGTTCTTTTAAATAAAACCATATAAGTGATGAAAATCGGTTCAATGATCATATACATATCAATCCTAACTTTTGTTTTATACGTTTACGCAACATCTGAAACTAATACAAGTCATGCGAATAGACATCATATACATGCGACAGAACATTTACATCATTCAGATTTCAACACAACAGATCCATTATTGAAAGCGTATTTAGCTGCGGCTAGGTCTATTCATTGTGGGCATGGTTGGCAGGTAAATCTTGTTACTTGCTGCTTTTATTTTGGCTAATACAAAACTGTAACATTTCTATAGCATCATTTCTTGGAGGTTCAACACAGCATTTCATCTGGGAAACTTCCTCCTCGATATTTGATTGCCACAGCAAGAGGTCAAGGGATTAATGACCGTTTGACGGGTCTCATTTCTGGTTGGTTTCAGGCATTTATATCCAACCGAGCATTAAAAATCCTTGCTTTAAATGGTATAATTGCTAAATTATTTTAATAAATTACACGATCAATATAGATCAACAATATTAGGAATAATAATAGTAATAGAAGAACTACTACACTGAATAATGTTGTACATGATGATTTCGATTAGGTATTTCCCATTTTCAAGCTGCCTTTACTTTCCCTCATGTTGATTTAATGCTTCCTCCAGAGCTAGTTGAAAACATTACTAAAATCAACAATCAAAAAGTATTACAAATTTCTGAAGTTGGCGTAAAACTGTTGGCAATAAATGAAGAGCCTTTGTTGACACCAACTGGCGATCGGACTGGTGATGAATTGCTATTTGGAAATATATCTTACACAGTTGTTGAATCTAATCGCGGAAGCTCATATTATATTATATCAAGTTCTAATTATAGTGAATCATTTCGTAAATATGGTATGGAACCTAGATTTGGTACATATTGTGTGTTTAATTATTTGTTTCGACCGAGAAAAGAGGTTTTGGATTTAGCAAGACCTTACAGTGTTCATTTAATGGCTGATCCCCATGTTATTAAAATTGGTATTCAAATACGAGCCGGTGATGATGCACTTTCAGGAACAGAGCATTCAATGACTAATACTCCTTATTTCCAAAACTTTTTCAAATGCGCTAGTGCCATAGAAGCTTCAGTAGTGAAGGAACCAGGAATGGCAAACTCTACTTTTCTGTGGTATTTGATGAGTGATTCTATTGACTTGCGAAAGGAAGCAAAAACTAAATTTGGTTCTAAGCTGGTTACTAATACTGCAAATAAAGCTATTCATTCTGGTGAAAGTGGAAATCATGCCGATTTTTCTGTTCAACTGATATTTTCAGAAATATTAACATTTTCGTTGTGCGATTATTATATAATTTCACACAATAGCGGATTAGGAAGATTAGGTGCATTCCTTTCGGTAAATTTTCTTGATAATAATACTTTTGTTGAAGACAGATATGATGAAATAAATGAGAACTCTTGTCAACCACCTCGACCAGCGGAGTTTTTATCAAATTTAGGGGCAAAAGTCCGTAAACAACGACAGCGTTGAGATTTATATGCTAATGATTTCCTTGTTATGAACAGACATTGTTGATTAGATTGCGTGTTGTTGTGACAGCAGTTGTTAGTAATTATTAGTGAATATTTGTTTGCAGTCAAAAAAATATTAAACCATTTAAATTTTGAGTTAATGTCACATATATATTTCTCTTTCAAAAATTTAAGTTACTTTAAGCTATGTCTACAAATGATAATAATTTGAAAATCAATTTATGCTAGCCGTTCATCATGTTTGAAATCACAAATATTTCGCATTAAAAATAAGATTAATTTGAATGAGGTTTATCGGACTTAATTTGGTCAGCAGGATGTTTTCCTGTCAATAACCATTTGTAGAAAGCAAAACTAGGGAAAAATACATTTGGTACCCTATCAGTATATTCTTTCCAATACTTGCCATATTTGTTACCACAACGAATTTCATCTCGACTTTGACGATGAATAATCATACATGTGAAAAATAAAGCATAAAAATATGGAAGTGTGCTAGCGAATCCACAAGCTAATCCCCAACTCAAAGCCATCATAATATCACCAGTATATTGCAACTTACGACCAAATGCATACCAACCATCCACTAATAACTTTCCATGAGGTGTTTCAATGTATCGAATAGGTTCATCTAAATATCCCCATGGTAATTGAGGAAATGTATTTCTTCGAAGATTTATTTTACAGCTTGCTTTTTGACCGTTAGCAGTGTCAAAGACATAATAACCAACGAGTAATAAGACATACACAGCTGGCATAATAATCGAATGACCAGATGACGAAATTGCATCTTGATTGCGAAGAATATATAATGATTGGTAGCAATAAAGAAAAGGTACTCCACAAACATTCCAGAAATTCAGCATCCATCCAAAATTTTCATGAAACATGTCCCATGTCGGAGGAATGCAATGCTCTCCTTTGGCAGTTGCGTTCGAGTACAGCCAATGGGCCAATACCATTAATCCCATCTGACTACTAACATATCCCTTTGTTTGGTATTGTTTCACAGCACATGATAAAGTCAGCATCATTAGGGTAGTCCATGACCATCTACATTCCGCTATCATTTTAATATCAACTTCACCAATACGAGGGTATAAAATCGTCCCCATAAAGAAATCATATATTATATTACCAGTGAAAGAAGAACGACCATTGTGCTCACTCGCAAATAATAGACCAAAAACATACCAAAATAAACTTGTGAAATCACCTATAAGCATTGATGCGACAAGGACTTGTCCATAATTATCAGCCAAATATGTGATAGGAAATAGTCCAAAATAATCCACTGCAATAAATCCAAACATGCACAGATAATAACATGAATAACCATTACAATGATATGGTAGGCGGACACCATTTGGTGCAGTTGGTAATCCATACATTGTTAATCCTGGCATAAAAGACGCTAGTAAAATTTGGACGAAGAAGAACGAGAAATAAGATAGCCAAGTAGTGGAAGATGGTACACCTTTTGTAGTCAATAAATTCCAAAAGGATTCAATATGAGAAGAAAAGGAATCTAAGGATGTTGGAATAATCATTTGACCATTGTTAGTTTCCAAACAATACCTAGAGTAAAAATTTTCAAACAATTTAAGTAAAATGATTAAAGATACAGATTTATGTTTTACCAGAAATAAAAGAGAATATAATGTGACCATATCATTAAAGCAAGAACACCGATTGGACCTCCAAATTCATATTCTACTTTCTTGTCCGATTTACTTGTTCCTATTCCTCCATAAATCTTATTATCTGTTGAAGGGCCTTCAGGTTTGGGTGACATTATGCAATGACCAAATGACCAAAGAAATTTGAGATTTTCAGATGGTCGTATTTGCTAAAGCATTATAGATTGTAGCGGATAATGTTCTCTTTTTAGTGATGATGATAAACTTTATTATGATGATGCGATATTTTTACGGTTATGGTTATGTCATCACCTTGTGAAGAAATCTGGCACTAAATTATCATGTCCTAACTTTTGGAGTTTATAATAAAGTGTAGAGCTTAAGAGGTCTCTGTTATGTTTTATAGCTTGGTTTGATTGATTTGACTTGCTCCATTAACTTATTAATTTCATTCATTCATTCATTATAATAAAGTGCCCTATTAAATCATTATGTCAACGTGATCAGCGCATTTGGATGTCTCGCTGGTTACAAAGTGAAATTGAAGGTAACAGCATGATATTATACCAATTTAGGGATCATTTTATTTCATTTCATTTAAATCAATTTAAATTTAACTCAATGTACTCACAATTTCTCCAACTCAGCATTTAGTATTATCAAGCCACGGTGAATATTTTCCAACATTATTAATTTTTGTTCTAACATCTTATCCTGCTCCACACACATATTACTTAGAAATAAGACAATGGAACTTCAAAACTTGACACTAAATATTTGATGTAAAATTGATGGAATAATAATTCCGTTGATTAAATCATAATGATTTCTTTTATTGATAAAATACTGTTGTCTCGGTCACGTGTGCACTAAATTGTGTCCTTGCATATCTACGTTGTAAAAAGTAACCGTTTTAAGAGTCTTACATTAAATTACTTCAATGAATCAAGTAGCAACATATTTATAAGAATGAAAATATATTAAAATGTAATACAATAATCCATTGGCAAAAGTACTAAAATTCGATTTCAGTGTCATCTTCGTCTTCATCAACTGCATAACCCAGGTTAAAATCAAGCTGCTCCAGAGAAGATACCTTAAGTCAGGGAATTCAAAGAATTTACAACGCAAGCAGAAAGAAAATGATAAAAATGGAAAATACCTGAGTGTCAAAAACTCCTGGTGTTGCATCATTAAAATTCGCTTTAGCGGAAGTATATGCCATTTTATTGTACGTGTTACTATTTTCTGGAAACCAGCATATAAACCAGAGCTTTGACGCTGGTCTTCCATCAGATGTTTTGTAATCTTGATCATAAATACAGTATCTGTAAACATGTTCCAACATTTACCAGATTGCTTATAATAATAATTATAATAATTGCTTATAATAATAATAGATTGCTTATAATATCAGATTCGAAAAATAGCTTATAATTGCTTTTAATACCTGCAATCAGTATATGGCAGTGAAGACTTAAATTCTTCGTACGACTATAATATTAATCCGTAAATTAATTACAATCACCGTAAATTAATATTGAATATACCATCACCTCTTTTCTACCACCAAGTCGTTCAACTAAATAACATTATTTTGTAACAAGTTAAATAAATTATAATTGTTTGGGTAGAGCTCCGAAACAAATAATGCAATTACACATACTGCTGTCTAATTCAATAACAGGAAATCACCTTCAATTCCGCTTTCTCCGATTCTATAAACAATGTATCTGTGCTTTCTTCTTAATTTTAATTCCTGAAATTTCTCTACACATTCCTCAGATATACTGTTAGGTATCTCTGTCACCTTATTTGCATATTCTAGTACTTCTCCACCCTAACATCAATAAGCCATACAGAATAATTATTTTGCAATAGATACAGTAGGTAAACGTACAGTCTTTAAATGGTTTTCAGTCACTTGCTTCGATGCCATTATCTAAAGAGCATATTTAAAATTACAATAAGAATACAAAACCAGAATTATTTTATGTTATACTGTACAATATACAATAAAATTAAATTATCATTACATCATTCATCATTACATCATTACTGTGCACGCATTTAAGTAATTATTTTAGTACAGAAGCTTAACTTAGCATGATACACTGCATTACTTCGAAGTTACCTGTTATAATTGCGAAAGTACAATATTAATATATAATATAGTATACTGTAGTTGATTTGGATTTATCGATTGATCAATTGGGTTTTGGTGAAATTTGAAATTACAGTACCTTTATTATGCACTATATATTTATGATAATAATTAAGCTTGTATCGATGATATAATGTTTATAAACGTACGCACAGATTGATCCGTCAATTTTTTTTATTAGTGATAAAATAAATAAAAAATAAATAAGATCTTTGGGCGTATAATGTATAAAATGAACCCAGCAGGCTCCCAGGACCACAGGACCACAGGCTACCCGATTTTGAAACGGAATTATAATTAAAAGACATTTTTGTTCATTTTTTTTTATATATAATTATCCCATTGCGATACATCAATTAAAAATTAAATGGTACCAAAAGTAAACGTTTCATTTCAGATCAAAAAGGAATGAGAATTTCTTTAATTGTGTAAATCTACTATATCATTTCATCAATTGATTCTAGCATGATGCAGATGTTTTATCCTCTTTTATTATTCATGTTAGTTGTGTTTTCAGACTTGATCAAACAATCTCGATCAAATGGAAACAATGAACCTAACTTTGCCATTGCAAAAGAGCTATATTCAGCAATTTCAAAACGATTTTATAACAACCAATCTACCTCAACTAATAGCAGCGTCGTCAATGAAATTCCATTCCTTAATATAATTAAAGAATTTCTTAACAACACATCATTGAAAGAAGTTTCAAACTTTGGTGCTTTTCAAGAATTTATTAATTCTTCAACTATATTTCGCGATACATTTGTCTCTAATTTATCAAATTTAACAGAATTGACTCAATCAACTCTAATTGATCACTTGAATCGTGCTGTTGATATTCCTCTTTCATTTGAAGTACGCGAACCACTGGTTGTAATACATATTTGCAACTTCAATATCAGGAATAAAAAAATGACTTTGAAACAGTTTTACAAAATTCTACGAGCATATCAACAGGTTTCAGAAGCAGGTCATCAATATAAGTTGATTTATTTCAGTGATGGTGATCATTCTAAGTTGAATGTCGATATTAGATCATTACATGGACTCTTGAAAGAGGAGAATATTTATGTATCACACCGAGATAGTTTATACAAAACCATGCAGTCAATTGGTATTAATTCTCCTCAGAAGTTTCCTTCCAATGATATGCTATTTTTAGACTGGTTTCATCACGTTGGCAGTCACACTGAAAGCAAAAGAAATTCATATTTTTCGATAAAAAAACTTTACAATAATTTTATAAATGCGATGACTAATAGTAGCGAAAGATATAATTTCAATGATACCGTTAGCTTGTTAAGTGGATCTAAGCCGTTCTACTGGATACTGGATAGTAATCTCGAATGGTTCGGTAGTTTACCAAAAATTTTAGAAAGCCTTGGTGAAGGTAAGCGAGAGTATGATTTGATTGGCATCGCTGAATTAAATCTTGAGAGAAGTTGCTCTAATGAAGTCAGTTATAAAGATAATATATTACGCGTTTCTAGTAATATAATGAATCATTTGAAGTCTATCTCAAAATTTGATAATCTAAGTAAAATGATGTCCAACAATGAGAAATTTAATGAGTATAGTTTGATAGGTAATTTAATTAACATGTTCAGATCAAATAACTCAACTTTAAAGAAAACATCCAGTTCAGCAAAAGAATCTGATGACTTTATTGTAACTGATATGTTTGCATCAGCGATGAAAGATGGATATCTATCTTCTGATTTTAATTCAACTTGTGATGAATTAACTACACTTGAATTGTTTGATAAAGAAAAATCAACATTTCTGGCTGAGTTAGAATCACTCTTTGTTTTTAATCGTGCTGGTAAAATATTTCGCTGTGTTGAAGATGTTCGTTGATATTGCATCATTTTAAGTTAAGTTACTGCAAAAAGAAGGCTACGTTTCTTTCATATTTAATAATTCATTTTCTACTTATTAACATTTTAATTAATATTAATTTGCTATTAACTTGCTTAAACTGTATTGGATGTATCAACCAATAATCTCCATTATATATGACTACATTTCGAACTAGCTTCATCAAACACATGAAACGAAACCTTTTCAATAATAATTGTACGGGTGAGTGCTTCAACAAATATTTTATTAATGATCGAACATGATCATATCAAAATATTCAAAAATAAATATGATAAAATTTAATCCTAATAGAATTTAATCAAGTAGCATTGTTTGTGTGATTCCTGATAATTATAAATCTAAACTTGGATACTCCTAAGTTTATACAATAGCAAGAGAAAATCAAAAAGTTTCCAAAGTACTGTTATGGAAAATTGATTTATTTTTAGTACGACATACAACACAAAACTTGAATTTTAATTATCTCATTAACTTATTTATATGATCTCTTTTCATCGCTGCCGCTTCCTTTCGAATCACGATCTTCGTAAGAGGTTTTACCTTCACTTTTACTTTCGCTCTTTGATTCACTTTGTTGCTTTTGCACTTTCTTTGCTGCCCTTACCATTACTTTGTAAAAGCTCTCATAATCCGTACAAGCAATAAGATAATTTGCAAAATGGAGCAACTTCTTATCTTTGATTTCTGGGTCGTTTTTAACTGCAGCTACTTGTCGATAAAATTCTTCAGGCGTTGCATCTAATGATTCTATATAGCCTTGTAATGTATTTTCGTAAAGTTTCAAGTACCGTTGAAACAGGGAATAATATTCTAGATTCTGTTCACCAGCGATTTCTATTGGTGCATCAAAAAATGCTGCGGCATGGTCAGCAAAAAATTCACGGAACACCTCTACAATAAATGCATATCATTATGAATCAATGTGTTAGTAAGACATTAATTTAATAAAAGTACGACAAACTACAAAACAATTTTCAAATTCAATTAATAAGAAGTTTGTATAAAATTCTTATAAATTTAGTATTGAATTTTCTTATGATCACAATCTTCAGAAAATGAATATGCATTATTTTCTTTGCAATAATTAGTCACGAAAGATCAAGACTGCTGATCTAATTTCGATTGATAGCAGGGACTGATTGTGTGATAGCAATTTGCTTCGTTGCTTATCACAAGTAATCAATTTTTTAAAATATAGTACTTTATGGTCGAGAGAGGTAAATCAACTCTTTGAAATGATACATCTGTTACCATCTACTCAAGACTCATTAAATATAGCGGATAGAATCAAGTATATACATATTTAATATATTTGATATTACTACTACACATAACATTAAACAATATCTAACCATAAATGATAGCAAATTGATAAAGCCAAACACAAGAATTAGTAATTCATGTGGCATTGAAATTATTATGAAATCTGAACTTTGCTATTGTGTTATTCTGTTATTCTGTTACCTAAGAAATTGTTACTCCAACAATGTTTCGCAGCATCTTCGACAAGGGTGTATTTTGGCATTGATAACAACAAGGTTACAACAATAAAAAATGCATGTAATTGGTCAAATATTTGAGGTTGATACCCAATCGAAAAGTTATTAAATATTATTATTTTATTATTGGGTGATTCCAGATTGAGGATTGATGAGATTTTTTTTTATTTTTTGTGAGTAGTGTGTGTTGGAAAAGGGGGCCGTTTCGACTGATGTTTGATACTGTACTATATTTTATTTCTATTCTCAAAATATTCTGAAGATAGGGATTCCAGGGCTTGGCAATCAGTTTTAAACTTTAAATTCATCCATTTATATATATACGATACAAGCTCCGGTACGGTATATGGCTCATAAAAAGTTGAATGGTTAAAGTTATATTTGTGTTTTATTTACTTTATTATTATTAGAAAGAATTACTCTTCCGCTATAGATACATATTACGATGAGGAATTTGGTTATACTGCAAGATCAAGTCCATAAATTTTATTTTGAAACTTCGTTTGGTAGAATAACTTGTCAGACGTATCGTAATAGCTCTGCTGAACTCTATATATTGTATAGTAATGGATATGTGTTACAAACTAATGCAACTGAGAGCACATTTTCAGTTTTGTCGTATCTATGCCTAAACGTTGATGGTAGCGTTGATGATGATGGATGGTTCGATATTTCATTCAGTTCTTTGACGAATATGTTGGTGTGCATCTCACACAATGGCTCCATAGCCACTTTGCGGTAAGTTAAGTAGTGCTATTTAAAATAATGTCTTGTTACTATTATGCTATTGTATGTTTTCATTTTTCTCGCAAATTTATTTTTAACGCATACTTTATATGAGTAAGATTTAAGGAAGTTCCTTATTTAGACTACTTTTCAATACCACTCGATTTATTTCATTTTCAACTTATAATTATAATTTTAACGCTAAGTACAGTAAATGTATCACTTATATTAGAATTAATGATGAAAGTCAAAAGTTGTCTGCTGATGGATATGAATTGATTGGTGCAATCGATAATGGAATCTCCTCTGCAAAATGGAGTCCAGATGGCAGTTGTCTTGCAATTATAACAAATAATAACTCCATAATTCTAATGACAAGTTCCTTCGATGTTCTTGAAGAAATTCCGATGACACCGAAAATCCCTTCTTCTGTTTCTGCGATTTCTTGGAGGGGAGACGGTGCTTTGTTAACCGTATTATCAAATGATGAAGACGATGGAATAGTGAAAGTAAGAATATACAACAAATCCTTGGAATTGGTTTCCACTGGACGTAATGTGGCTGATGGTGTTGGTAGTGTAATGAGGGGCATAGGCCATGTAGTAGCATTTGCTACAAATGGAAGTCATGTTGCCGTCAGTCAAGAAAAAGTTAAGAGTAAGTTACAGGTTAGTAGAAATATCAAGCATCCTTCTTCATAAAATTATCCTTGAGAGATGTATAAATATATTAAATAGATTGCATTACTAGAACGAAATGGTTTGCGTCATGGTGATTTTGATATAAAGGTATAATTTGTAACAAATGCTTCACGAAATATTGGATCCAATTTTTTTATTTGTCAAATTAAATTACTGTAGCTACCCGTGATTCATGTTACTTCTGACTCAAAATGGGAAGTTTGTGGTTTGGAGTGGGATTTGCCATCAATAGTATTAGCTGTGGCACTTAAATGTGGTAATGTTGGTGCATTGCAACTTTATTATCGTAACAATTACCATTGGTACCTTAAAAGTGAATGGATAGCACCAAATTTGAAGTTCTTGGGGTTTGATGGAGAAATTTCAAATCGTTTGTATATCTCACAAACGTTTTCTTGTGACGAGGTAGCTTGCGTCAGAATCGTTGATTATACTTGGGACACTGTTTCCAGTTGTTCAAGTGATAACTCTATATTAGTGTTAGACGGAATGAGAATGATGTTCACTCCTGTAGGCAAAAGTGCTGTTCCTCCTCCAATGTGTCTTTATGAGATATCAAGCTCTCCATATATATGTCGAAATCCGTATTTTTGGAAAACATTAAAAAGTGGATCTAATTGGGCTTTAGTAAGTCTATTGAATGATGATGGTAAGTTTATGGTAATGTATGGGGATGAAAAAGGAAAACCAATCCAGTCAAGTCCATTTGTAGTTGATTATCGACTGATTAAAAAGTTCTCATCTTCGGATGAAGAAAAAAATCATGGAAAAATCTGTTCATCGAACAAAGACACTATTTTTAAGTCGGTGATTGGATTTGAAGTTGATGCTGTAAACGATATTGCTCAAATTATCATAGTAGGATCAACTATTGCAACTCATAAAATTAATGAAAATGACTCCATCCCATCCATATGTTACGATGTGTTGATAATTATGCAATTGAAACTAACAATATTATGGGATGTGTCTGATGGCATAGAGCTCCTAACAATTAGAGAAGTGCATTGCAATCGAAGTGTTGGTTCAATAAGAAGAATAGTCGGTAATTTTTTTTATATATATTCTTGTTATGCTGGTATGATTGTATGTGGTCATTATGTTAGAATTCATTCCATTTTTTTTTGTTTGACATATAAATAGATTTTGTTGCTCATTTCTATCATAAATGTTTTTAAATTACAGGTTCACTTTCAAATTATGATGATATGATTGATACAATTGGAATTGGTTTAGCTAATTCTTCCACTTCTTCATTTGAAGTCATTCAAATCAGTACAACTGCTATTATGGAAAGTAAAGAATGTACTTCGTTAATTGAAACTTTTATAGAAACCGATAACATTCTTTCACTTCCAGAGATATGTACTCATATTTCGATAATATCACATTCGACAAAACCTTCTTCATTACACCTTACAACAGAAGCCACCAAGTCAATACTTTTATGTTTGTCAGCTCGAAATCGATTATATTGTAATGACGTACTCTTAGTTGCTGGTGCATCTTCATATGTATACAATCCATCATTTGGAATGCTACTTTATGTCACAGTTGGTAGTCGTCCACATCTCCATTTTTGCTCGTTTGATGCGCTTTTCTCATTAGATTCATTTTTAAGTGTTGATCAACAAATTAGACCAGATTATGCCGAGCCAAGACCTCTCGAAAGAGGAGCCCGTGTCCTTGCATCCGTACTGCATAATCCTAAAGTAGTGATACAATTACCTCGAGGAAATTTAGAGGTTTGTTTAAAGAAAAGTAATTCTACAACATCTGTTGGTTCTTTATCTTCTTTATATTAATAGATATTTGAGCCACGACCATTATTGATTATCACTTCATCACGTCTGCTTGATGAAAAGAGAATTCTGGACTGCTTAATATTACTGCGAAGGCAAAGAATCGATCTAAACTTCTTGGTTGATTATAATCCAGATCTTTTTATTAGCTGTTTGAATGATTTTATCAGTTCAGTGAAAAATGCAAAACAAGCAGACTTGCTTAGCTTATTCATTACTTCCGTTGAACAAAATAATGTTGTGCTTACAAAATATGGTGCTCCAACTGCAGCATATTCTACTAATAGCGACTACATAAAAAATAAAGTCAATGCAATTCTTCTCTTAATGCGTCAATCGATGTTGAGTAAATTGTATGTTTCCAATGAGTATGATATATCTCTATTGAATCCGATCCTATGTTCTTTTGCAAAACAACAACCACCGTTGATATTAGATGCAATCGCTTTAGTTAAACAAATTCATCAACATCAAATACAAACTCAAACTAATCGAAATGATGCCACATCATTTCTTCACAATTCATTGAAGTATCTCTCCTTTCTTGTACAGGTTCTCTCTTTATTTCAATTAAGATTTTCTTTCGTTTTATTTCATCATATATTCTTTAGGGAGAAGATCTGTTGAATGTTGCTCTTGGAGATTGTGATTTTGCGATAGCTCGACTGGTAGCAAGGTTGTGTGGGATGGATCCAAAGGTTTATTTGCCTTTAATTGAACGATTCGAAAATATCTCAAAGGGATTTGATATCAAATCAATTCAATACGCGCTTATGCGATGCAAAGTAAGAATCATAGTTATATTTTACTAATATAATATAATAATCTAAGTAACCAATAATCATTTGTTATTGTAGGTGTATTTGCACCTTAATCAATATTCCAATGCTGCCCAATGGGGAATGATACTTTTGGAACGCTCTTTGAAATCCTCATCGACGAGTGAGAGTTTAGAGGATGAAGTCATTCAAACTGCTAAAGAGTTTGTTCAAATCGTGTCATCTCATCGCCTATATGATAGTACACTTCCCATCATAACAACTATTTTGATCGATCAGTCATCTGTTTCAGCTGAGGTATGTTGGTAACAAATTATGTGATATAGATACCTTCTCTATTATTACATCATCATAATTCAATCATAGCAAAAAAACCAAAAGTTATTGTCACGAATAACAGAACAAGTTTTTAACCGTATCCGCTCGTCTTACGCGCTCTACTGCAGCGAACAACTCTTATATGAAGAAGCAATGGCTGCCTGGTTACTTATGCATCCACCAAATGTTTTTGAAGCGTTAAAGGTAACAACAATAATATGATGAAGCATTATTAATATTTACTAATTATCCTCTTGTTTAGATTGCTCGCAAATTGCGAATATGGGAACGAGCACTTTCTTTGTGCGGGAAATTTTTCAACGACTCCAGGTATCCTACTTGTTACCGCCACCCTGATTTAGATCCTCACTTTGTCGCTCAATCGATCATAGCAGAATTTAAGGAGCAGTTGCAGCAAGGTTAGCTAGCGTATTATTATAGATACTACTAAGAATCTTCTCAAAAGAGTAACTAATTCCCCCCCCTGTAGGTGATATGGACATCGGACAAAACAACTCGATCGCTATCACTGGAGGCGGTATTCGATTGTTCGAATTCACAGATCATCATAACTCAACATTCTCTGATTCCGATAAGGTATTTTTAAATTAAGCTGCAAAGCTTAAAGTAATTATGCGAGATTAATCTGTGATTATTATTATGGCTGATGTTAGGTGGCAGAAGTGGCTAAACTTTGTCTGGATCGCTGTGATGATGTTGAAGGAGCTGTTGAGATTCTTCTGGTATGTGAGAGATTTCTCACTGCTTTTGAAGTGTCAGTAAGAAGTCAGAGATCAGATCTTCAACAAGAGGTACTGCATGATTATTATTATCAATTGGTTGCGAATAATATGATAATGGTAAGATATCATCGGACTGTTTGATCATAGGTTGTAACTGCATGTCGAGGTGCTATAAAAGAACTCATCGACAATTTCGATAAGAATTTGCATCATATGAGCAAGTTGATTAGTGAGATCAAGGAGATGTGGGAGAATCCATTGGACAGGTTAGACAAAATGTCAGCAGTGGATAATGATCTCCTTGGTGATTTGATTGGCCAGGTACATTGATTATTAACATTCTATTTGAATTAATATATTTGTTATGAAAGTTTTAAAATCGTTTTATTTTTTTAGGAAGCATTTTTGAATAAACAGCGACAACTTTCAGGCGAAGAAGAAAATGATAATAAAAGTGAATTCTCGCAAATCTCCAAATATTCTAACGTCTCATACAGGTACAGATACTTTTATCATGCTTCATTGTTATCACAGTCATAATCATGATGCGATCCGGGAACGTCTTTGAATTCGAGTCAATATTTCGTGTCATTATGAGATCATTATAAACAATTAAATTTTAATGCTTTCACCATTCCAGCATTTTACTATTTTGTTAATTATTAGGTCAACAGCATCTCGATCATCAGTGATGACCGGCACATCCACCCTTTCTATTCTCTCAACCTCAAGCAGTCAATCAGCCCTATCCCAAGCATCATCATTCAGCATTGAGGGACTGGAGCACTCTCTTCTCAGCAAAGGTACTTCAAACTATAGCATGTTATCCCTCCTGTCAACATCGTCTATCGTCTATTAGGTTTAATTTATTAATTATCGAATTACTATATTATAACTCCGTATTGATTGATTTAATTATTAATTAAAAGGAGGCAATGTATTATTTCATTGCTAGGGAGATATGAGATATGAGATTATGTTTTGTTATACCATATGATGTATATTGCAATGTGTATTATTTATGATTATAAAAGAACTTAACTTTCAAAACTTATCATAGCTAAATTAATGATGCAATTTAATTATTGCATACCAGTACTAATGTGTATAATGTGTGTATTATGAGTAGGAAAAGCTTCTAGTGGACCCATAAGTGGGAATAAAAGTCGTACCGGACAAACGAAGAAGGCATACAAGCGAGACCAATCAGACAAGCGCATAAAGAAGAAAGAGAAGTCGCGGTTGAGAGCAGTGAAGGATTCATTCAATATAGCACATGAATGTCAATTATGTGAAGAGTTATATGAATATATCCTTCAGTTACCTTCGTCTATCAACAAAATAAAATCGATCAATCAATTATTGCTTCATCACACAGGTGCGTTATATGATTGAATGATAATCGTGATAATGTTAATTATATTACTATAATATTCATATGAATTATAGGGACTACTAACACAAGCCAGTATGAGTCTGATTGTATTCTGATGACACGATTGCAATCATCATTTGATTATTATATCGAATCAATTCAAAAGCTTGTTCCTCAATTACCATTCGCTCCAGGATATCCTTTTGAGTGGTTAATGAAGAAGAATATGATGATTATTATGTGTTTTCAAGAAAAGGTAATAATTATTTTATATTTTATATCATTTCTGACATCATGCTGTCAACACATCACAATCATATCATGTGTGATATGTGATGTGGTGTTTTATAATAATGATATTTTAAAGTTATTACAAACTCCCTAACCCCTTACCTATTTAATTGTTTGTTCTTATCAGATTATCCCCACCCCTGGAAATAATAATCTTCCATGTTTACCAAACAAAACATCAGAAGAATTACAATTTATGTTTTATCGAAGGAAATGGTCATTTTCCATCGATGAGGCGATGAAATTATGGAAATCAAATCGTCAAATAATATTTGAGCAGAAATTGATCGAAAATGATGTCAAATAATGTCAAATAACATCATGATTTTTCGTGATATTTTTGACTATTAGATGAATCAAATAATAATATTATTTAAATTTGCATTATTTTCAATAGTTTTTTATTTTTTATTTTGACAAACATAACATTAAGTGCGATTGAACAAAGTCTGATTGATGCTATCGGCCCACTGCAACATACCGTATACCAGTAATTTTATAAGCAATTATGGGAGTATATGACATAGTTGGTTGATTCGGTTATTATTACTATACCAACCAATTATATTTTATTATATTTTCAAAGCAATTAAGATAAATTATTAATGCGGTTATCTTCATAATTTCCCCATATAGTATCAACATACCGTATGCAGTAGATTGGAGCCATGATACGTTAAACCACACACTTATATTCACATATACACATATACATCTATCTAACCATGGACACAGAACAGTAGAATATATTATTTTGTTCAATATAACACAGAAATGTTAATAATAAACCCAGTTCTACATTGCAATAATCCTGTTCACAGGAGTGCAGGATAGAAGATACAGGTTGCCCAAGAATGTTGTGGGAATTAGAATTACAAAAATGAATTGTATTTCTAATATTATTATTATTATTGTTATTATTATTATTATTATTATTATTATTATTATTGTTATTATTATTATGATTATTATGATTATTATTATTATTATTATTATGATTATTGTTATTATTATTATTATTATTATTATTATGATTATTGTTATTATTATTATTATTATTGTTATTATTATTATTATTATTGTTATTATTATTATTATTATTATTATTAT
>VKHH01006655.1:0-16696 GCA_015144975.1 Epipyxis sp. PR26KG
TAGTTACATTTATGGTGTGCTAACAGCAACTATGTTTAGATAGATATTAAGCCGAAGAATATCAAAATACTTAACAGTAACCACATTTGAGTTTTATCACCGTTCAAAATTCTGAACTTCAACTTTCATACTTTCATCATAACTTATTATATTATAGAAACGAGCAATTGCAAATTTGAAAGGTTTATTGTAAGAATAAAGGAATAATAATAAATATATGAATTAATTATAAATTGACTTATTCAATTTGCCATTTACCATGGATTTGATTGAAAAGCAATTATATGATTTGAATAGCATAGTAGATGATGAAAACAATGATATTGGATCATCACAAACTTCAGAACGTGATCCTCGGTCTATTATTGTTGGAATTGAAGCAGTATTATTCAGCGAGCTGGAATTAAATCAATTGAAACTTTGTGTGGGACTTCTCTTAAACTGCAAAAGTATTTCACCTCCAAATTTCTTCGTGTTCTTAACTAAAACACTTCGTTGGAAAGAAAAGGATATCATCCATGCTAAAATTGATATTTTAAAGCTTATAGCCAAAATTGTTAAACTATTTAGTGATATCATTGATATTTATGCTCAAAATATTTTCAACGACTTATATAATTTGTATCGAAAAGAAGAATCAAATGAGGTTCGATCAGCAATTTTATTGCCCATGAAAAATCTTTTGCGTTGCTGCATCTATGACTATATTGCCCAACAAAAATACTCTAACCTAACACATTATTTAAAACCAGAAGAAATTGACATTCAAACAGTATATGACGGAATCATTGACGGTTTACGTTTTAACAAGAAACTCTCAAAGGGAGCTAAAGAACAGTCCTTCAAATTGTTAGGATTAATGGTTGCTGCATTTCCAGAGACAGAAGAAACGCAAGCTGTTGTTGATCAAATAATTGAATTTTGCTGCAATACTTTGTCCACAAATTTTTGTGGCAAAGATTCAAGTGTGGAATTCCCAGTCATTGCAGGTTGTTTCTCTTGCTTGGATCGATGTTTTATTTTGTTTTCATCACGGTGTCAACCAAGTCACATACCATCAATATGGAAGTTCCTACTGCAATGTGTTAATTCAGTCTCAAATGAAGATGTGATGAGATATTCTGCACCTTCAAAAGCTTTGAGATTCATCAAAAATCATTCAAAAATGTTCAACAATTTAATTGGATTGAATGCAAGACAAGTAAATCAAATTTTAACATCGACATTTCGATCTGATCGTGGTAAGAAAACATTAGAAAAGCATTGCATGGAAAGTATTTCAGCCATTCAAATCCAAATCACTGACTTTATTTGCACGAAGTGTCCACTGGTGGAAAACAAAAGTGAACATAGTATTTATCAAGTGTCAAATGAATGCAATGATCAACTATTATTGGTTAAAACGTTGACTGATGAGTTCATCACTAATTTGGAATCGTTTGATCTCAGTAGTGATGATGTGAAGCTTTCAGTTATTGGAATATCTGTTTTTGCACCAGTCTTTCCAATAATATCTTACCAATTATCTTCTGAATCATTAAAAAAATCAAATAATTCGAAAGCAAAATTGAAAAATACTTCAGATTTGGAATTTTCCACGATAAAAATACTCGATAGAATTATTTCGGCTACAAATAATTACATCAATTCAACAGAGGGAATAGAAACTTCCTTATCTCACGGTGCGCGAGCTATGGGTAATCTTAATATGAAAGTTCTGTTCTTTTCTGCAATCTCTAATCTTTTAAATAATATTGCAGTAGTTGATGTAATGGCTGTGAAACCTGCTCTTGATAACACATTTTTGTTTCTTGAAGAGTTTGTTATTCAAATGATTGTTGGCTTTTCTAGTATTTTTCCAAAACAAAAATCGATTGTGATTGGATCATTACTGAAATTAGCTGATGGCTTATCTAGAATTGAAGAGGAATACGGTATGATCACTCCATCAAATCAATCGAATGTTGATTCAATGAATCCATTCACGCATTATGTTGATTACGTCGTCAATATTTTGATTCTTCGAACTATAAATCGAAAAATGGAAGGAGAAAATATTGATGCTAGCACTCTGACAATATCTGAATATACTGGCGAAGTTGATGATCGACTATTCTTAGCATATGGGTCTATTTGGAATGAGTTACTATCATCTAAGAAATTCAAATCAACCTCAAATGATATAGCTCTAACATTTTACAATAAAATGATGAGTTCTATATTGCAAACATTGAATAATTTAGATTTGAAGTATATCATCGCAGAAGATATCAGTTCTAGTTGTATATTACCGACAAATGTTGCTGATCAAGATATTCTCCTAAATTTAAGTTCATTCTGCGATTCTATATTACCTAATCATTTTACTGACCGTTTCATTCTATGGTTTCCACTTTTGCTTAATAATTTAATTCAGAAAGCAGAAATGTATCCGTTATGTTCTGGGCTGTATCGATTTATTCATTGTATTTTAATCGTTTCAAATTCTTCGGATATTTTGAAAAAGTTTCAAGAAACATTTATCATATTAAAATCATTCACTAATACATTATGTTTAAGAATATTATCTTCATCAAATTATTTCCGAGATGAGTTATTGGATGCAACATTGCAGATGTTACTATCTTGTCCCGATTCAATTATTACTTTAGAAGATGTTATTCCGATGATTCAATTATCCCTCAAAACAGGATTGAGGTTGATTGAAGCCATTGATCTACTCTCATATTTTATCCTTAATAAAAAGGAGGTTTTATTGAATTATTTACCAACGATTCTACCTGAATTAAATATCTATATCAGCTCTTACATTGATGAAGAAAGTGGTAAAGCTTCCTCTCAGCTCTATTTGAAGAGTAGTTCTTCAAAATCAGCTAAAAATCCAACCAAAAATTTAGGTAACAAAAATCAAAACAAATCAGTTCAACTCGCAATACTTACATTTTTAGGAAGACTTGGTGGAAACAGTCAGTTGATCTTACAGCCACCCCAAGAGAGCATACTCAACTCACTTGCTTGGAGTGCAGATGAAAACATATTGATCGATTTACCAGTACAGCTAAATTCTGAACAATTCAGTACTTCCCATAGTCAGCATTTTCTTAAAATTTGTTTCGATAATTTATTGCCTCGATTGGTGGAGTTATGTAATCCTAGCACAAGTTCAATTGACAAGCAATTGGCTGTGATTGCAAGCGAATCTTTACATTCATTCATCATATTCTTAGTTGGATCTTCTAAATTTTATCCCAACAGTAACTATACTTTATTATATGAGAAGATATTTCCGATTATTATTACTTTAGCAACAACTGATGCAGTTTCAAAACAAATTTACGAAAAACTGCTTTTTCAGCTAATTCGATGGTTTTCTGGAGCCAATCAGGTTAAAGCCAGCGAAATAGCATGTTTGGTGGACAGTCTTCTCAGTAAGTTATCCAATAAAAGCTCAACCAGTGCTGAGAAAGATGTGTGTTCGCGTGGTATATGTGAATTCTTTGTTTGGGCAATTAAACAAAGTTCTAAAAAAGATATCGCGTCCCATCCTATTTCCATTGAATCAATAATGAGTAAGATATTTATGTTAATATCTCATCCATTAAATGAAAAACGTTGGGCAGGGGTTACTATTCTTAACAAAATTTACAAAGAATTTCGAGAAGAAACGTCTTTAGTAGATCAATATATTTTGTACTTAATGTTATTGCTACTAAAAGCGTTACGATTCGAAACAGTTGTTGCATCTCAACAGGTAAATACATTTTAAATTGATTTTAATTGTAAATTTTACATAAATTATAATTGCAAATAGGAAATAATTCAAACCATTGTAAAATATGAAGAAATTATAGTAAAATCAATAGTTCTTAGAGATAATGCTGCAAATTTACTAAGGTAAAACCAACATTCTTCAAGCTAATTTTTTGTTTATAATATTTTCTGTTATATAGCACCAATAATAATCGAATTTCCCCAAAATCGTTGACAGAGTTGGTGGATTGGCTCTTTTACAACTCTATGACTCACGTAAATACTACATTCCGTAGAAATTGCATGCGTTGCTTCACATCATTTTGTCCTTTGTTGTATGTCGAAGTTAATGAAATACAGAGCTACAAAAATAATACAGCTACTTCATTTCAAAAGATTGAACAATACTTGGATACGTTATTACTGTCGTCTTTTATGCAAGAAAAGGTGAAAGGCATATCTTTTCAATCGAGTGTATTTTTCATCAAACATAGCATCAATTTATCCTTGGCGCAGTATAAAGTAAATGGATCTAATATGGCAATCAAAGAAATAGTAAGTCAAGATTCGTACATATCACATATGCAATACCTTTCTGCCGTAAGTGCATCAGTTGATGTATACAACTGGATGATTAAGCTCAAATTCATCTCGAATCCAGTCATACTATTAGTAACAACAAATGAAGGAAGCTCGGAAGTGACAACAAATTTAAAGATAAGTAAGAAACGCAAGCAAGAACAAGACAATGAAACTCCTATTGATCGATCAATTATTTTTGAGAGTATCACCATGTTCGTTGCAAGTATTTACGATCATATTGTTAAAGCTGATAAGTTCAATTTGAACCACGAAGATAAGGGGAAAGCTATAGAAAATGAAAATGTACACGAAAACATAATTAAATATCAAGAAGCAAAATTTGAGTTATTTTATCGTATACTTCTGTTCATTGGTACCTTACTAACTCACATCAAAGATATACAACCTGATGGTAGCGAATATGCTGTATCTCAAGCTTTAGTGCGTTTATTACAGCAACACAATCAGTTTATGTATCATCTCTATTATTCAGCACTTTCGTATATGGTTTCACCACATTTATTTAATGGTTTATTCCCTACGTATGTATCAATTCGACAGAATACCAGTACCAATGATGCAAACTCTTTACTGTCGTGTTACTGTAATACTCCGTTAGCGATTAAGACATTGCTAAGATATAATTATTATGCTTTTATCGAGTTAAGTTCGGAAATTGTTAATCCTGCCTGGTCATTAAGTATTTTTAATGGACTTTTGTATAAATTTGTTAATCACAGCTACTCAAAGTTAACAGCACTACTCGCTGATTCAAATGCAACTGATAGTTGGACCTCAGCATGTGATTCTATTCAAACCTTTTCTAAAATTATTATCAGCGTCAAAGAATGTCAATTAGAGAATTCTGCATTTGGTTACAACTATTCTGAAAGAATGTTGGAAATTGCAAAGGAAATGTTATTAAAATTGAAATCATTTTCTGCCCAAAAAGAATCTAACCCTAGAGATTTGGAGATAATTAATATTATACTTGAGCTTTGCGTTCGTTTGGGGATGCCATTCATAGGATTTAATCAAAGTAATAATGAATTGAATAAGAAGGGGATGGACAATTCATTAAGTGAGTTTTGTATGGTTAGTGTTCTATGCGGGCAAGATCATTCCAAAATTAGCATGGGAAAATCTGATAACCATAACGATATATTGAACAATAATAAAATCAATTTATTGATATTCAATAATGATTTTTTCGTAAAGCTTTTGTTGGGAAGCAATACACAAAATGGTTTATTCACCCCGATTAATTTGTCATCTTTCCTACGATTATGCTTTGAAAGTCCAAATCCACAAATTCACTTCGATAGCTCTCCGTTAGTCGCTTTACTGAGTAAAGTTCTCGTTTCATTAAAAGATCGTGTTTTATTAAACGCTACTCGTTCCATTTCGATCGAATCATTGAGCACTTTTACACATTCTTTTGAGTCGTATTTCGATACTCTTCCATTTGAGCTTTTAGAATTTTTAATGGAAATAGATGCATCCATTGATGATCCATCCCTTCGATGTGATAAACTTCGATGTTTTGTGCTGAGTAATGCGATTGCTAGCTTATCAAATCCCAAATCAAGTTGTGAGCGTATAGTGACTAGTCTAAAACAGTTACCTTACCTTATTTCTGGTGTTGTCAAAGATTGTCCAAGACCTCTATCATTATTTCCTGATGATTCAAATCTAATGAAAAATGTAAGTCTTTTTTGCGTTTGCACAAATGAGCTTCATATCACTGTGCATTGTATGTTTTGCTGTTGTAGTTGGGTGATGCTTTGGATGAAATGTGCGTGACTTGGATTCCATTAGATTCAAAATCATTGGATCCAACTTCTCAAAAAGGTAATGATACATTCCATTTGATAATCAATAACTTTTCTAAATCTTTTGCAAAACTTGGTTATTTTTCTAGGAAAAGAATATCGAATTATATTTAAAACATATTTGAAAGTAATTTGCCAATGCGGTTCCATAGTTCTGTTACGACCACTTATTCCCTCTTTTCGCCAAGGAAATCAACATTTGTATTTTAAATGGATTAATGAAACATTTGATATCATAGTGCGATCACTTGCGACAGATGAAAATTTCAGCAGTGACGCTTTCATTGAAGTTAGAACAGTTTGTGGTTTCTGTATTGATTTGGTATTGGATGAAGGAGAAGATATGATCGTCAAACAGTTTGTTTTTAACAAGTTGTGTATTCCAACATTGCAAAATTGCTCATACAAAGCATTGATACATATATTTTCTTCTACGGAAAGCATTGGAAATCAATCATTTTCAACTGGAATGAGAACCAGTGTTATAAAGCAGCTATATGATGTTACTCAAAAAGATCCCTCATTATTTTATCAAATGGATGAAATCAATAATTTGCTTTATGTTCAATCCTGCTGCTACCTTTTAATTGAAACAATATTTGATCGTATACCTTTGAACAATATAAAAAAGGAGCTAACGATTGCATTTGAAAATAAACATCAAATTTCAGGAAAAGAATTGTATTTAGCGGTTTGTAAAGCAGCTCATAAATTATTGCGTTCGACAATGCCTTCAGCTGCATCAAATGAAATGAAATTATTATTATATTCCTCAGCATTTAGATGCTACGCACTAACCATTGCCAAAACTCAAGGTAGGATCTATTATCAACAAAATTATTAGATTTGATATTTAAATAATATAGTTTGAACATTTATCAGGATATACTGAAGAAACGATGTTTAACAGTGTAGTTATGAAAGAAAAACCGGGTGAAATAATTTGGTCAAAAGTAATTGATTGCTTCGTCAATTATCAATTCAACAATGTAGCTGGAAATTTTGCAATTAAAGTTTTGAATTCTGCTGCAACCACTAATAATGTCCAAACAACACAAAAGCGAAGAATTCCTTTAACAAAAAGCAGTGGTGGAATGCTATCGCAATATTTATCAGGTTCATTAGTGGAAGGAAGTAATTACCTCAGCCAAAATATATCAAATATTGATCAAACTTCAAGCACATTGAATGGATACAATAACCGACAAATAGATGACACTCAGGAGTATCAACTATCACAATTTGACTACGCTCCACGCAACGCGAAAGAAAATAATCTTCCGAATAGGAGTCACGATCTATCTCAGTCTGATTATGATCTCTCAGTGTCTGCCGCAAATGGCCAAATAATTTCTCCTGATGGTACAATTATAACAGTTGGATTAGATGATCAAATAATAGTAATGGAATTGACAGATGTCAATGCTCAACCGATTATGGGAACATTGATTCGAGTAATTCAAAGAATGGATTCATTATTTCATGAAAAGTGGATATCATTCGGTTCAACGGCATTACCTCAATGGTTGCAAGTTGTAAATGAGAAGTTGAATGATCCTGTGAAAAATGTGCGATTATTTTTCCTTCAACTGTTGATTAACCAGCCAGTGGCTCATATTTGTAAGCCTTGGATTCAATCATTGTTTCCCAATATTCTGGAATGCTTGAACAATGATCTATCTAAACCGTCTCCCGTCATGAATTATATGTTGAGAGACGTGATTTTTACTTGTTGCGATACGTGGAAAGATGATATTACCCCAAGTTATGACTCAATATCACTAATATCTCAGCTAATACAATATCTTTTCTCGGCTGTATATGATGCAGATCATGAAGTCCTAAAGGAGAATTCCAATTGTGTGTCTAATGCCTTAAAGCTTTGGTTGAAAAAAGAAGAGCGCCTAATATCGTCATTTTATATAAATCTCGCGCCGTTACTTGAGCTTTTACAGAGTCAAGCCTATCATACGGGTAATATTATTATTATTCATGCAAAGTAAGATGTATTTTTGATTTGCAATCTTGATATTTGACGACTTGTAGGTGGAGCAAATGCAAAAGCAACATCGAAAGGAATGGAAAGTGTTCATAAGCGTTTGCTGGGGTTAGATTTAGTTAATGTATTAGTTGATTGTGGATATCCAGTATTTCATGTTTCTCACAGTCATGTAAACCAGCCTGAGAATCTTTTAAAACACATTTTGAACGGATTAAAGTTTCAGCGTCGGGAAGTAATCGAATCAGCTTCAATGCTTATTGGGAAAATTCTGAAAATAATAAAAAGTGCTAATTCAGCGAATTTATTAGTGAACGAATGTCGAGAATTCGAGAGTTCTGTTAATACTAGCTTGGAATCAAAAGTAAATGAAAAAGATGGTTATGATGATTTATCTTGCTGTGTAAACAATATCGTAGTTCATTGTCCATCATTTCTGAGTCGTCAAATATTCTTGGTCTCATATAACGGCTTTCGTAAGATGAAAGCTAGAGGAAAATTTGAGTACTTGAGTATGCTGTATAAATCAACTTCTCATTTTGAAGGTATATCAATAATTGATTATTTCAAAGCTTCCATAATTTCCCTCTTATCATCCTTGGATACTGTTGTTATGTTTGGGAGAGGCATTAAGTCTAGGCGACTGCCTATGATACAAATATTAACTGTTAAGCTTTTGATCAAATATTTAAATGAATTGAATCTTGAGTTTGTTGAAATGATTCTTGGTCGTGGTGTTGCAGATGGGATATCCATGGTAGTTGGTGAGAAAAGTGTTTTACAAGCTCGGGATGTTGGTTATGACTTTTTATTAGCATTATATCGATCTCATCCAGTAATCGGAATTAATCATTTTAATGATGCACCGGAAGATCAGATGGTAATTATTAAATCTGTTCGTAACAAAATTTTACAGTTACTCTTGAATGGACTGAGAGATCCCGACTCTGCAGGTGTTAACATCGATATTAATACTAACAATGTCGAAGAAAACATTGCAGAAGTAGAAAATGAACTTCAATACGACGAAAGACCAAATAGAATAGGCATTCGGAGAAAGTTGTTTGATTTTTTCGATGAAATTTACGGTAAAGTTGGTCATCAGACTGATATTTTTGATCGCTTACATATTTGTATGAGTGAACTATTTGAAGTATCAATGAGCACAGAGTCCAGTGGATGGTTACAATACACATCATACATACTTCTATCAGCAATGAAACGATCTCCAAAGTATAACGATTTGTTTTTCCCTGGGAATCTATCTGATAATCATGCGTACAAAAATGTAGATTATAATCCTGGGAAAATGCTTTCTTCTTCGAACAGCTCAAGTCAATATGTCAGTCAAATGACACCTCTCTTTTCGTTGGATAAAAGCAAACAAGTGATGTCCCAGATTGCTCAATCAAACCCTTCTAATTTAACTCAAATTTATGGCAACTCGTTGAATTCAATTACATCACAACTTTATATGACTTCCATTAGTCAAAGGCAAAGTAGAAGCGAATCATCACAGCCTGAATTCAGTTTCTCACAAGAGTTATTCACTCAACGCAAAGAAGGATATCTTCGAACTACACAACAGCTATCATGGACACAAACTCAATCAAGCGCTGATAGAATGGAAACTAATTCAAACATTATTGTTGATAGTAGCTCTACTCAATTCAATAATTCTCAAAGCAATCCTGCCACTATTTTCACCCAAGGAAACATGGCACCACCAACTGGATTGCCAAATTATCTATCTCAAAATCCGAAATATATAACTTTTCAAAGATTGCCGAAGAGATTTAATTCTTCTCAAACCTCAACTTCAAATCAAGAAAATGCTTCTCCTGAAGATTCTAAAAATGAAAGTTCCACAGAAACGCATAAAGCTCCGAAGAAAGTGTCGTTCAATTTCCTTGGCAATTTACAGAGATCGAAAAAAATTAAATCTGAATCAGCCAAAGCGAAGTCAAAGGTGATAACTTACCGTAAATACCGAGAAGGAGAGTTGCCTGACATTGCAATTTCTTTGTCAGATGTTGTGAAACCGTTGCAATTATTATGTTTATTTGATCCGATCATTGCTTCATCAATCTTCACTATTTTGGTCAATAAGATGTATGGTCATGCTAACGAATATACTTTTCATTCCACTAATTCAGTGTCTTCTGAAGTTCCTAAGACTATGCAAAAGGATTTGAAAGTAATCATGAATGCCTCTAAACTATACACTCATGATACACTGTTGATATCAACCTTGTTAACCACCTGTTCACTTTACTTAAAAGAATCAAATAATATCATCATTTCTGATGCTAGCTTACTGGATAACAGCAATATTAACATTTTAATGGACTATTCATCAGAACTAATCGCAGAATTAAGTTTGCAAAGTCTTAATTATCATATTGGCATCAAATTATTGGAAACGCAATTATTATTTTATAATAAAATAACCAGAGAATGGAATAAACGACAGAATTCGTTAAAAGATAGCAATGCGATTGAATCATCAGCGAAAGGAACAAAAGCTACGAAAGCTGCTTCTCGAAAAGCATCTCAAAAGTCATCCCAAAAGAGTAATAGTGCAAGTCAGGAATCTGTTACTAATGATTTATTCTATGAAATGGAGCATGGCAGTTCAGATTTGATTCTTTCTTCAGTAACTGAGCAGAATTACTTTCATACCTCAACTTCAAGTGCTGATATTCGAGAGTTGGAAAAGAAATGTCAATTAGTGTGGCGTCAGTTATGTAGGTTATATGATGGTTTGGGTGAACAAGACGTTTTGCTAAGCTTGTCATCAAAATTGAGCATCAATCATCAAGCCAAAACTAAACTTGCTCTTGAGGCTGAAATCAGTGGTAACTATCGATTAGCTGTTGAAATATACAATGAGCTTACAACTGCTGAGTACAAACAGAAATTTGAACTTCGCGCTAAAGAATTTGAAAAACGATTAAAAGTTACAAGTGATTCTGAAAATGATAAAACTAAAGTTCAATTCGATCAAGATGAATTGAATATGTGGGAAAATCGGAAAATGAATTGTTTGTATCAGTTATGTGAATGGGATGAGTTATACACCAACATTCAAGATGTTACTGAGTCACTGGAAGTTAATGAAGAAAACAATAATTTTATTGAACCAACAATACTATCTGTAATGTCTTCTATTCATCTTGTCTCGAATAGTGATTATAAGCAAATACAATTAAAAGAAAGATTATTGCCATTTTATATCAGATGTTTACCACATAGGAAAGAAGAGCAAGAACTCAATGACTTTATGCATAATATATTATCTCTTCAATCAACTACTTCTCAAAGTGTTAATAATGCTGAAAATGTATTAAATCCTGCTACATTTCGCACTTATGTGGAAAACAATTTCCCAATTGAAATTGCAACACACTTTGCGAAAAAACAAGATTGGAATTATGTGAATTTGTATTGTTCGCAAGCATATGAAAATTTCATGAAAAACTGGACTACAACACATCCATGCGCAATTCAAGCGAGAAGAGCCCTACTCCAAAACTTACAGCGCATCGTTGAATTACAAGATGCCAGTTCATCATATTTATCAACTAATAGAGTACAGTTTGAAACAGATAAATTTGTCGATTTATGGGGTCCATCTGTGCCTTCCATCACAGATCCAGTTTGGCATTGGGAGAACATTTCACGAAATCGTCACAACTTATTAGCTCATAATTCATCAACGATTATTAAAAATGAGTATAATCAAAATCCAGGTAAAACTAATTCGATTTATAATATGAAATCTGCACTTCATTTGGCTGAATATCATGTGAAGACGGCTTATGCTGCCATTCATTCGGGAATATTACATGCAGTTAAACCGCAATTAGAAATAAACAGCGCATTAAGACGCTCTGTGTTTGGTAGCAAACCACCTCCACCCCTTACCATGCTTGAAATTCAAGTTGTTTTCAATTATAATCGGTTAAGTATTCAGCGCGAACCTACTCATTCCACCGAAATACATGGTAAATATGAAAAAACACTAGGAATACTTGATAAAAAGTTCAAAGAAATTCGTGAAAATTCTTTTGTTTCATCATCGCAAAATAATAATATCAAAAGCACATTCGATGAATATTTACAATTAACTACTATGAAAGCAGAATGGCTTGTGTCTTGGGGCAAACATGAACAATCGAACACAATCCCATCTTACGCTAATAAGTATTTAGATGCCTTACAAATGTTTCATGTGGCGAATAAACCTCTCATTTCGAATAATCGCAGTGACATCTCTCACTTGAATATGACAGTTGATAATCCAATTAAAGTGCAGAAACTTATTAATAGTTATGCTTATTCTCTCAGCAAGTATTCCAAACATTGTGATCTCCTTCTTGACGAATTAGAAAATGGAAATGAGCATATAATGAATGGTCTGCACGAGGAATTGATTGCACGGAATATTGACATTCAATCGTCATTTTTATGGAATGCTGACATAAAGGAATTGAAATCATCTGGATTTGAAGAACGACAAGCCCTTGTTGTCAGTAATCATCGTGACATGATTACTGATGAGGAAGTTAGTGTCACCAAAACATCGAAGAAAAAAGCTGTTTCACAAAAGTCACAATCACAGTCGCAATCTCAATCCCAGTCACAAGGATTGGCTCAGTCATCTCAAGGGAATGCTAGGGACACCAAGAAAAGGAAACAACAGGTCGCGATTTCATCTAACAGCAGTAGCTCCCATGGCTATGGCTGTGAGGAGATCGCTATGCTAACAGTTGAGATTTATTGCAAAGGTCTCATTTGCTCCAGTCAATACTGTCAGGATCATATCATCAGATTGTTGACAATCATTGGAAAATATCCTTCTACTGGCCAGGTATTTCTAATTGCTCTTGAGAAGATTCCTCTTTGGGTATTTCTGAAGTATGTGTCACAGCTACTGGGCAATTTAGACAAACCGGAGGGAAGCATTATCATACAAATTCTTGTTCGATTAGCGAAAAAATATCCGAAAGCTGTATATTATCCTTTCCGCATCACTTCTGAGTTTTTAGGACCGCAAGGAAAATCATTATGTAAATCTTATGGATTGCATCAAATATTACAAAATGATACTATCGAATGCTTCATTCAAAGCTTAATTGGATTGACACAACCTGAATTAAGATGGCAAGATGGCTTGAAATCATTACAATATCATCCATTTTTCACATCGAAATCAACTCAAAACAATAATTTATTACATGATTTGCAAGCACAATTTCAGCAATTATATCAATATTGCTTCAGTCCCACATGGTCATTCATCGGAGATAAGATTGGCAAGTATAATACGCGATGGTTGAAAAAGTTCAAAAATAAAATAGATGATATTGCAGGTGGCCAAAATGGTGATAAATTAATTAATAAAACTGTTTTTGGACAATTGTGGCAAATTGGCAAAGATCCGAAAGATTTGATGAAATATGATGGCACAAAACTTGTTGAATTCTCAGAATGGCTCATTGAAGAATTCGATTCATTAGTTCATCAAATCGAAATACCAGGTCAATATGCTACTTTTTCATCCATTAATCAACCCCCTCCGAATGATATGAATCTCGAATATATTGTGACAATCGATCCGACCATTCTCACCATGTCTTCCATCAGAAAACCGAAACGAATTAAAGTTTATAGTAGTTATGGTAAAGAATATAAATTCCTAGTGAAGGGTGGTGAGGATTTGAGAAATGATGAACGAATCCAACAAATATTTGAACTAATGAACTCGATTATTCGGAAAAAACAAGTTAAATCAAATGATGAACAGTCTGAAAATGTGTTACTCTCGACTGAATTAGTGAATGAATTTCCAAGTTTATTGACAGAATTTGATAATAATGAGAATGATTTGAAATTGAAATTATTATATGAAAATAACAATAATATTCATAATGGATCTGCTTTACATCAAACACAAGAGAAGTATTTATCATCATTATATGGATTATATGCAAGGACTTATAATGTCATTCCAATGTCATCTCAAGTGGGTCTATTGGAATGGGTCAATAATACGAAACCGCTCAAAGAAATCATAACAAAACAATTCTTAAAACTAAGTCCATTAATGGTGAATAATCTAATGGATATTCCAGAGACAAGCCACACACAAAATAAATCACATCACAATAATAATAGTAATAACAATAATAGTAATAATAATGTGAGTATAAGCAATGGGAATTTATTCCAATTAAAAGCAACAAAATATCGCGAATCATGGATTAATGATAATGATTATCATAAAATGTTTATTAAAGCCAATGAAAAAAATGCTTTATTAATTTATGATAAAATAACGAATGAATCTGAATTAGGTTTACCTGGTTCACTAATGAGATCATATTTTATGAATATATCCTCAGAATCAGCAGAAACGTTTCATACAATTCGTAAAGAATTCAATAAAACACTTGCGATTAGTAATATATTCGGTTATATCCTTGGGATTGGTGACCGTCATTTAGATAATTTATTAATTGATACTCAAACAGGAGCAATTGTTCAGATTGATTTTGGAGTTTGTTTTGGAATTGGTGCATCAATGTTACCAATTCCAGAATTTATTCCATTTCGATTAACGAAATGTTTGACAAGTTTATGTGACCCGCTTAGCTTTCGTTCGATTCATGCTCATTATATGGTATCAGCTTTATTATGTTTGTCAGAACCAGAGAATGTTGGTAAGCTATTATTATTAATATTATTATTATTATTATTATTATTATTATTATTATTATTATTGTGAAGGATTACTTAATAATGATAAATAAATGAACAAATAACCATGTTCATCCATTTATTTATATTAATTATTATTATTATTATTATTGTTATTATTATTATTATTATTATTATCATTATTGTTATTATTCTTCTTCTTATTATTATTCTTTTTAATCAATGCCAGCAAAAAACAATTTTTTTAAACTCAAGCTGCTTAATTTCAAAAAAATTTATATATATTATTATTATTATTTTTATGCCATTTATTTGAAATGATGATAAACATGCTATTGTCTGAAATTATCGATATAGCATTAATTATTATGAAAATTATTTCTGCGATTCAATTGTCGTTATTATCATCTGTTTATTTGTATTATATATTAGAAATCATCGCGAATGTGCTCAATATTTACATAAACGACCCTGTCATTGACTGGATGAAGGGAGTGAAGGATAAGGATGAAGCGATGCAATTAGAGTTACAAGGACAAGCTTGGGAACCAAGAAGAAGAATCAACCAAGCCGTCAAAAAAGTGAGTATTTTGACTTCAATATTATCATAATAATAATTATGTTTATCGTTTTCCTTAATATAAGCACAAGTTGATTATTAATCTTGTATTTGTTATTGCTTGTTGCTATAGCTGAATCGTCATAATCCAATCACATTATTGTGTGATGATCTTATGATGAATCCGAATGTGATGAGAAACAAATCAAATGAAGCGATTAAGAAGATTCTAGAAACAAGTGCTCAAAGTGTGATATTATCTTCTTCCTCCTCTTCTTGTCCTGTCAATATGGAGGATGATAAAGAATTTAAGAAGAAGTTTGATGAGCTCTTAAACAAAGAAATTCTGACCACAAACGAGCAAGTCGATTTGTTATTAGCTATCGCAACTAATCCGAATGTACTTGTTCGTCAATTCGCAGGATTATTGCCATGGGTGTAGGGGTTGTGCATCTAACGCTAATCTGCAATAATGAAGTTATCATGATTATATTTGCTGTTTGTTTGAAGTAATTATTATGCATAAGTTAATATTAATCAAGTTAACTGCAAGAATGAATGGATATAATGGAAGTTGCTTTCTTAAATTTAGATTTACAAAATAAATGAAGAGTAGTCGAATAATAATAGAGAAACTAATCAATTCAAATGATTTCAATTATTGACACACGATTAATTATATATATATTATCCCAATAGCGCATCAGCACCAGGTATATGATAATACTAATGATAATATTTATTATTTCACATCGCTTTTTCGCTTTGCTCATAAAATAGAATGGGTATGATGTGATACTGAGGTATGAGTATGGTATACGAGTATCATCATGTCACAATATTTATTATTTAATATACAGAAATTCCTCATGAACAATTCAAAATCAAACATAAAGTAATAGTAGTAAAGCAGTCATGCTGTTACCAAACAAACTAAAAATGGATCTAATGTGATGAACCTTATTATTATAAACAATTATATTATTATTATAAATGATATGATATTATTTTGATGGCTTCAAAGTGGGTTTACTTGTAGGCTTCTTGGTCTTTTTTGCAGATGGATAAAATGTTGGTTTGAGTGTTGGGGAATTCTTCGGTGTTTTGGTTGGTGCACTGGGTAGAGTTGGTAAAGATGATATTGGCGATGATAGGATGCTTGTTGGAATCGGAATAGTTTGAGGAAGTGGATATGGAGTGGGTTTGACACTGCTGGTAGAAGCAGAAGGTGGAAATGATGGGATTGAAGTG